>JALIZH010011474.1:0-68387 GCA_030522465.1 Rhipicephalus appendiculatus
TCACTTAGCTCTTCATCCATTAAGCGCGTGACCAAATCAATAACTCTAATACTCTGGAAGCGTGTATGCCATTCAAAAGAGTTGAGTGCCTCGATGCTGATTTGGTGCAATCGCTACTGCGAAAAATTTGGCGCAATGTCTTGACAAGCTTCGGTTGTAGAGATTACTTGCTGGGTGCAATATTTTATCGTGAACATCATTTATTCATGCCGACTTCCGCACTAGCAGTGAGCGGTTATATATTTTATCCCGAAATATTTAAAGGTTGTTGGAGGTACTCTTGTCTCGCTTATGCAAGTTCGCATGACGTCGACCTAGAGCTATGCTATTGAGCTCTATGAAATGTGTAACCACACTTGGGGAAATAAAAAAAATATTGTTTCGCGCGGTATTATTGCGTCTTATGTTCATTTTCAAGAGTGGCATCGCAAATAAAAGAAAAGCAGTCACCGTTTCCCGAACCCTTCGTAGAAAAAAAAGAATCTGCAGGTATGGCAAACCCACTGCAGGAAATCTTGCTGTGTGAGAACCAAACTATACGTGTAGTAGCAGATGTAATTAACTACAACACAAAAACAATCTTTCCGCTTCTTTGATATTAAAGGTTTCCTTTTGAACTCAGTGCAGTGGAAGCTACAGAAGTAGTCCGAAAATTTGTTCAGGAGTTGGAAACTAACTTTGCGCTGAAAAGAGGCGGACAAGAAATTGTCCTTCTCGCGAACATCCTCGACTGTGCAAAACTATGTGCGCGGTTAGAGGAACCTCCAACAATATCTTTCCCTGCGGAACCAAGTTTAACCGCATATGTTACTCTGAGCACATTTTCACTAAGTTAAAGGTAAAAGAAAGGTAACCTAAAGTCAAGTGCGATGTATACGGCATTTAAAAGGCAAATATTGTACTTTCCAATTGCTTTTGTGTTTGTTCACTTGTGAAAAACCCGGTGTTTGAGGCGCAAAATAACTTTTTTTTTCATATTTATTTAAAATGAATACCTCCAGGTCCTGTCATGTTCTTTAACGTGTAAACAACTTAACTTCCTCTCGGAAGTATCTCGCGGAAACTCCAACACACCCACAGATTTCCTTCCCGGTGCGATCACCTTTCACGGCTGAGCATACGTCATCCCTTAAAAGAAAAGAAAAAGATCAAGGACAACACACAAACTTGAGCTGTCTTGCTTAACTCATCGCGCGCTTTAGGCTTTTTCCCCTTGATGTTAAAGGAAGCCCTTAGGACAGCATTTTTTTCCTAGCCTCTCGTATTCAGAGTAAGTGAAGGCTTTTTGCCTCAACCAGCATGATTCATTAAAGTAATACCCGTAGGACCTTCTCATTCCTCCCCTCCCCTTGTCCAAACTGAAAAAAAAGGAAAAAAAAAGAGACGTTTTCGACGGCTCTGTTGTGTGCAGCAAGTGTTCACTTTGTTTTCCAGATACGTCATTGCTTCTTAGATACACCATTCCTTAGTTCCACTGTTGCAATGATTTATATACGAGCAAAAAGAGCCTTGAAGATTGTAACTACTGTTTAACTGCTGTTTCTTGCAAATACATCTTTGCTGAAGACTTGGTCACTTGCGACGCAAGTACGCCAGGCAGGAGAAGGGTGACGAAGTCGTTCTGTCGGGGTAGAAAGACAACGCAAGCAATCTCCCAACCATAACAAAATCGTTTAAGTAACACATTAGTACATAAAGTGGTTTGACCAAGCTTCGATTCCGGCAATGAAACTTTTACGTGAACTTACGCAGGTATGCGAGGCGAGGCGAGGTTGACCAAGTCTTATTGGACGCAAAAGACAGGTCATCCGGCAAGCTTGAAAAGTTACCGATTGGGACACTAGCTGTTTAAAGGTGCAGGGCTTCTACAGAAATTTCTCGACAGCTGATGGACAACGCAAGGTGATACATGCCTTAACTACGGGTGGATGCATCAGCGTGGGTAAAGAATTTTCTGCCGAAGGTGCCACAAATAGCTGTCACTGCGGCAGTTTGCGCTGAAACTGACATTGTTTGCTTGTGCAAGATATACACGATTTTATTATCGAGTCATGTGCGTCGCCGTCTTGGTCTGATAACCGATTGTTTTCCAGATTCTGTATGCTGTAGTATAAAATTGTCAACGTCATGAAACGCAGAATGTACTGACCCAACCATTGTCGTGCGTGCGAGTTCACCCTAGCATTCTTTGTTTAAGTCAAGCGGGTACAAAACTGCAACCTTATCATCCCAAGATGGCGGTACTTCAACGCGTCCGGAAAATGGTCTATATATAGCTTCAAACGTTTCCGTGGCGTCCCTGATTACGTTTTGTCTTTCGGCAGTATGTCAGCTAAAATTCTGGAGACTATGCTATTCCTTGATTTAGGTGTAACAGCAGCGCGTCGGTGTTAGTGTTTCCTTGTATATTCCTTAGGTTAACTGCTTGTTTTGCACACTGCCGCAGCAGATCTAGGAGGCACCGTAGAAAGAAGCCTGTGCTTGAGGTGGGCTCCACCAGATGCCGCATCGATGCTAGGTGCTCGCAAGAACGGTGTCTGCTGTTTCAATGGACCAATTAATTTTCTTTTATTATCCTGACAGTTAATTGGCCTTTACCTCGAGTAGATTCATATCCCGCTGCCATAAACGATATTCCGGTGTTATATGTACTGTTAACTTGAACAAGAACCATTGATTCGGTACGAGTTTAACCGTTTTAAAACGTATTTTATGCATATTCGAAATACAGCAAGTAAGTGTTCTAAAAGAAGTGGTTGGCACAGAAACAAGAGTGCCACTCGTTCCTCGAGCCACTAATAAACCTAGAAAGAAAGCGTGTATATCTAGGAACACCTTCCTGAAGATTTTTGCAGTCTGTGCGGTTGATTATATTACACCGTCATTGTGGCAAGTCATCATTCTTGTCACTGAGGTATATCGTAGTTTTATGTTTGTTTTTATTTTTGCCCGCAGGAGGAGCCCGGAAGAGAAGTGTGTCGTATTTTCTTTTCAACTTGAGAAAATGGCACATTCACGAACAGTGATTTGTTCTCTTGACACAGAAATTAGAAAGCCCAGCTTTGCCGATCCTTTTAAGCGCGACAAACGACATTATTGATGACCTAAACTGGCTTCATAAGCGTTACAGAGAACACTGCTTTCTACTCGTATACAACTAAAAACCGAACACTCCACTGTGGTAACAGGTTTGCAGCCGTGCTTATTGGTTGGAAAATAGGCTTTGTAAGGAGGACATGGATGGAAATGTCTGCATTTATTACCAAAAGAGGCCTGCACTAATTTCGACGGCTTAATGCGACGAAACATCGAAGTTAATGAAGCGACTCCATTCATGACGTGCGGAAGATTCATTGCGTGCGTCGCACACTGGTTCAGCTGATCATTAATAATAGCTGAACACGAACGACAGACTCCCTAGTCAGGTTGACGGAAACTGATTCAGGAGGCACGAAGCGGTAACAGCGAAATATGACACTGTACGGAAAGTGAACTAGTGGGCCGTACGTAGTGTTCCGCGAAGATTTGGAAACTCGCGTGCCTTCGGCCGCCGCAGTTCGTATTTCGGAACGGAGGATAAAGAAACTGGTTTTCTTGATGCTATCATTTTGTGCCGTCAGGCATTTCTAGAACTCGAATTTTTCGATTCAAAGAGGGAGGGAGAGATAAAAAATATACTTCTCAAAATCAACGTGCGTTTCGTAATCAACATTCACGACTTGTCTATCTCACATTTCAAGCTCGAATTTCTCATTAAAAAAGCCTTATCTCAGTGCAAGAGGAGCACGCCAGTTGTGAGCGAATATTTTTTAGGAGACCGACTGTTGGGTAGCTGATTATGAGGAGCGCTTAGTTTCATATAAGGAGGCTTTCTTTCTTTATTTCGCATGAATGAGGTAGTCTATTCGCCGTAATATTCATTCCTAATATTCCGCAGTGCTCAGGATGAACAACCAAGAATCCAAAATTTACGCAGATGTTTCTAATATGCTAGTTTAGAAACTATATTTACCAGTTTGAATTAATTAAATGGGAGTTTCCAAATGGCTGCCACCTTTTTTTCCATGCCATGAGTACTTCTTAAAAATGGCCTGACACGGGGACGTTCGCTTGCGGAAGCTTTTTATGACACATTATGACATGGATATTACTTGATCCAGGTAGTTTTATACGGGAAATACAATAATTATGATTATATCGCTATGAATGAGTAACGTGCACAGGTGCGTATTATGCATTCGTGAAACACACACACACACACACACACACACACACACACACACACACACACACACACACACACACACACACACACACGTGCGTGAACTCATGCAAAAACCACACAAGAGAAAACGGTGCCTTAGCGACAAAGCAATCCCACACCGCTTACGCCGAAATGGCTCCCAGGCCGCAGCACTAATGAGTGGGGCAAACCATTGGCCGCGAAAGACGATAGCGTTTTGCTTGTACGTGATGCCACAAGCGGTGCCAGCCAGATTGTTTGCGCGTTCCTGGAAGAATTCCGTGAGGATAAGGTGAAGAAAAGAGGCAAGGCGAAGGATGAGTTAGGCAGGAAGGGTACTCAAGATGGCGTCTGATGTTTGCACTATTCTTGAAGTTCAGGATAAAGGAAACTTTGAGCTCGCATTGCGGGGCTTGTTTGCGATAGAAACAAGGGACATTGGGCGCTGGTTGGGAAGGCAAGCCGGAAGTGAGGCTTTTTGATCCGGGAAGAAAAAAACCCGAATGAAAAGATACGAAGAATATTATGTGAGTGTAGATACAGGACGTGAGATGAGGGAGGCAAGGGGGGTCGGTGGTTTGCTGACCTAGCATGTGGTTGCCCTCTACGCACTCTCACCTATTGCATGCATTGAAGCTGGGGTGCCCAATCTTATCAGTCCATGAGTAATGAAAGCAAAGAGATATTCTCGCCCTCTTGTGCGCTGCTAAAAGTTTTTTGTGTTCTTCCGTTCTTCGAAGCAAGCTCCGTTCATGGGTCCTCGCACACGTTGCTAGTAGAGAAGGAATGGAGGAGGAGTGTACATATGGCATCTATTTTGACTTAGGAGTCTAGATGAGTGACGATTAACTGAAGGAAAGATCTTGCGATCTTGGCCTCATAGCTCATGAACCTAGAGAGCCACACGAGCCCTCATGCGGTTCTTGAAGGCAACAGAATTGAGCGACCGCCTGAGACACACTGCGTTGTGGGCGTGTGTTGTGAAATGTCTAAGAAACAAGAAAGGTGATGGTGTTTTGGGATTGAAGTGAAATGAAAGGGGCCGTACATGATCATTTTCTAGTTCACCGCCATCGAAATGCCACCGCCGCGACCAGGATCGAACCTGCGACAGCATGGCACCGTAACCACTGCACCACCACGACGTGCTTTCATGATTCTATTTTTCTACGACGATCCCAGTAAACGCTCCACGGGGTTTCTAGAAGAAAAATATCTAAATCATGGCATCCAAGACTTGCTCGCCACTCTTCAATGTGCCTTCAAATGAAGATAAGGTAGCTGCAATGCACATAATAGGCTACAATGGACATTTCTTTGCACATGTTGGGTACATTTCCAAATCAAAAGCTTTACTGCCCTAGTCGGGCGAGTGTCGCCGTGTGCCACCGTTTTACCTTGAAGCGAAGAAAGGATACCACTTGACTAGCCGCACTCGACCGCCGCCTCTGATTCGACCACTGCTAAGATAACTACGGAGGCCTCGCTGGCCGCATCCACGTGATTAACCACGTGACTGGCCGCCCTCTCTGCCACACACGGCCAGCGTGCCAGCGCTTCAATTCAGCCCTTGTGCCATGGGAGTGCGATGAAAGCAGTTGGCGAAGGCGCTGGTCAATCTATGCTGAAGATGCCTGCACGATTGTTGAGGCGAAAGCGGCAAGCTGCGTCGGGTCATCCTGGGGATGTCACTCGGCTGACTGAGTTAAAGCGGAAACTTGAGTACCAGCGCGCGCAATGGCAGGCTGGTACGAGTAAAAAACAGGAATTTCGGGTAGCTAAACGTCGGGAGAAGAATCCAGAAAGAAGAGAGCGACGAGCTCTAGCGGCGGCAACAGACGCGTAACGTTCGACTTCGGCGACGGCTTCGGATACAGACGAAGCGATGGTCGCGTGTGCAGCCAGTACGGAACGTTCGACAAGCCATATCATTCTGCTGGAACTGTGCTTCCGCCACGAGGGTAAACGAACATAAGCAAGTATAAAAAACTTTCACTTGAATGACCGGGTGTAGCCGAGGTAAGCCGCAGGCGTTTTTTTTTTAAACGAAAGCCTTAGATGCCTTTTTGAACGAGAAAATTGACCATAAGCTTGAAAACGAGTGATGCAAAAGATCGTCAGGTAACGTCGTCATCTTTGAGGTCATATTGACGCTGAAGGTTGCTATAGTTTGTGACGTCATCATCACTTCATCATGACGTCACATAACGTGACGTCACAGGACGATGCCATCACTTGACATCGTCGCTTGATCAAAGCTGGGCTGTCTAAATCACGTTGGGTGCAGAAACCTTTAAATGGGGAGAGGGTATACTAATATGATTTCCTTTGGAGAAAAAAGTCACAGTTTCGCCGCAAGAGCGAAGCAATGAATGCGATTGCAAGAAATTGGAATGTCACATGTAGAACGACAAGTAGCTCGGTACTTGCAGCGCGCTGCTGAAGCACCAAGAAGGATGCTCGAAGAGAACGTACGGGTATACAACGGACCAGCGTGAACTAACAACTGTCACTGTTGTTATACCGTTGTGTTTCAGCAATGTGCTGCAAGTGTCGGCAATAAAAAACCCGATGCTCTGAGTTCTTTTTCTTTTACACAGCGGCGCGTGGACTGACCCCTTTGTTTATTCTGCCACGCCGTGGCGTCTGCGAGGAGGTGTGCCCGGCGTCCTGTTTTTATGGCGAGAGCAACTATATGCACACTCTGTACTGATTTTTGCCGTCAACGTCATGTCCCGGATATGTATATGTATTTATATATATAAAAAAGGCGCAAAGAAAAATAACTCAGTAGAAAAAAAAACAGACTGCTCACTGGCACACTCCGCGATCGCGTAGAAACTATGGACCGCAGCACAGCTTCTGCAGTATTACTTACCCAATGTATTTAACCAATTCAAGCTAACCGTTTACACTTTACGTGAAACGCCTAAAAATGAAATATTGTGCCTCTGAATGTTTCATATTCTAGTGCAAATACAACTCTCAAGCTGCAGATATTGTAGCTATTACACTGCTCTTCTCACAGTAAATTATGTTTTTTTTTTCTCTTCTTGTGTCTTCTTTGTCACAAATCTATCTTTTGCGGTGAAAATAAACGAAATCTCAAATTTCATATACATAATGCTAGACTGTGCCCCGCTGGGTTTGAAAGAAATCACTCAAAAGGAGGGTGTGTGCTATTCGCTACCTGCGGGCACATTTGTGGTCATGGCTTGTTAAGGAAATTACACAGCAGCAAACTTCTCAGTTTCGTGTATTCATTGCCTCATGCCTTTATTGCCCAGAATGTATTTACCTATGCTCTAACCCTAGTAGCACCGAATGTTGGCACAACGTTGGCACAACATTGAGAAAGTTGCTTTAACGTTGCGGCAACATTGCGTGCTACCAGGGAAGTGTCAGCAGCCGAAGTCAATATTAGCGGATCGTGTTCAAAGAAAACAAAATGGTGGAGGGCAGATCCCGCAGCACGCGGCTGCATAAGCAAGTTTTCTATTAATATTTTTGTTCGAAATGCAAAGCAGCGTCAATAAAAGTTATGCTTTTGGTCTTCGGGAAACATATTTGAAGCAGCGGAAGCCGAATATTTGAATTTATCGGTGGTTGTTATTCTCATACTTGCAAGTAAAGTGCGCGTAAGGGGACATGTATTTTTGCGCTTTGATATTGCGCTATTCACAATGCTTCCCTTTTGGCCGCTTGTGAAACAACGTGCAATGGGATTTTGCATACTGCATCTCTTTTTCTTGCCTACATCGTTGTTCGGTAGAGAAGAGGCATGCAAGGCATCAAAGCGTGTATTCGGTGTGATGTAACCAAAATAAATATGCCGCATCCGAAATCGAACAAATATGACTAAACTGAAGATTTTCGAGAAATGAATAATGGGAAAAAAACTAAGAAAAATCCTCAAGTTCCAAACGATACTTCAGCGCGCGGGAAAGATTGTGCATTCTTGAAGCCCATTTCCGCGAGCGCCGCGCGGCGTCATTTGTCACGCTTAGAAGTATGCGAGACACAGAGACGATGAAACGGGCTCGCCTTTGCTCGAAGCGCGACCCTGTATTCTTAGTAAGGGTGAGAGTACAACGTTTACGCGTCGTAAACTCCGATCATCACTCTTTTGCGGGTGCTGAGCGCGCGTCACTAAAAGCATTTACAAGTATTCTGTATGTACCATGTACGTACAGCGGCAGAAAATGTCCTACTTCGTGCGCATGCGCGCACACTTTAACACATAGGGCAGGGAAAACAAATATACACACGCTTGCTTTAGGCACGGAAGCACGCAAACATGGGCTCGCGCAGACACTGAGGGGGGATAGAGACAGAAATTCGAAGTGTTTGACTTATATACCATACGAGATTTCAGCTGACGCCTGACGCATTCTCCACAGCAGAAACGATGAGCTGTCGCACAGATGAAAATATCGGAAGTTATTATCCGCATGTACTAATGTTCTACGCGCTGACCTATGTCGGACAGTGCAGTATGTTTTATATAACTAGTTGTTTACTCTTGCGTAACAATGTCAACAGCAACATGGGTATTCGCAACACCAGAAGCGGTAAGCTGATATGTAGCGCTTGTGATTGCGAGGATGGTAGCCCTGGATAGTGCTTAGTCCAACTACAGTGGATGGCGCTTAAGTATACAATTGAAATTAACCCGACGTGATGTATGTATCATAGGAGTACATGTTTAATGCATGCAGTACATGTAAGCCAGCACTGTAAACACCACTGACGTTTCACGAACATTAAGGCCTTTTTGAAAAGCAGTTCCGAGACCTGACGTGCCTCTGTGCTACAACACTTCAATGCCACGCAGATGGTTTGGATGTGACTCCTTCTGGGACCTTGACATTTATTCTTTGCATTATTTGGGTCAACGCTGCCGATGTCCGCTTTTTCTTAAAGCTTTCGCGTTAAAAGTACCAATGTCTGTTGCCGCCGTTCCTAGGTAGCTATAAACTGTCAATCATCTGTGGCGCATACCCGCATACATTGGCCCGTGGTATACGGGTATGTGCCACACGTGTATGGAGGAAAGGGTATGACGACATACGCGACAGGTTTATAATGTTAATCATGTCGTGACAAGCGAGTGATATTCGTCAAACCATCTCCCCCCTCCCATATTAATTTTGGCCTAGCCCAAGTTAAGGGGGGGGGGGTGATGAGAACACCTATACTCCATCTCACAATTACCTTGCAGCACTGCCGAAGCTACGAGGAGTAAACAGGCAGTGTGCTTGCGCAGCACATGATATAGTCCCGGGCTTAACTCTCATTATCAACGAGGTGCAAGTGCTTTAGCTGTGCATCTCGCATGACGCGTTACGGCGCTACGTGGCACGTTAGGCCCTTCACGCATGCACTTCGAAATTTGTGAAATAATGAAGAGATTACCGGCTGGTAGCCGTAATAACCACCCTAACCTCGGTGACGTACAGCAACATGGCAGCCTCCATACACCCCTGACCACCCGCTTCCATCCGAATTCGTGCTTTTTACTGGCTCTCTGTCCGGACAGCAAGAAATAAGTGGCATAATCTGTCATCGCTTAGTCTAATCTAACGCTGAGGGCAAATAATCAGGTATCTTCTTTCGCTATTATTTATATCGCTCGTTTGTTTTGGTGCTGCTAGGACTACTGAGGCGATGACAAGCCGTAAAAGTGGTTTGATGTTAACTGAGCAGATGTCGCCACAACATTAGCGTCGGTGATGCGTTGACGATGCGAAACACCCTGAATGTCTATATTGTTTTCTGTGCCAATCATTTGCTGTTCCACTCAAGAATTGTACGCGATAGCTGCTGAAAGGGCGTCGACCGCGCTGACAAAAAAGAACTCGGTGAAAACGCCAGTATGAACGCTGTTATGAAAAGAACCGCGTTCCTCACAAACGCCAGCGAACACGCCCTGCACAAGTTGGTTTCTGAACATAAGGAAACAACAAGGTGGCGTTCCCGCCGAGGTTTTTGCGTTTTGTACTAATTGGAGGGAGCAAGTATCGACAAGGTAGGCGAGCCGACGCCAAAGAGACGACGAGCAGACGACGCGACGCGGATGAACTCGTGTCGAGGGGGGCTTTCGCCTTTCCTATTGGCTAACAAGCCCTGCAGCTTCCACAGTGCTGCAAGGTACTTCTGAGATGGAGTATAGACGTAGGCGGATAGATAGATAGATAGATAGATAGATAGATAGATAGATATATAGATAGATAGATAGATAGATAGATAGATAGATAGATAGATAGATAGATAGATAGATAGATAGATAGATAGATAGATAGATAGATAGATAGATAGATAGATAGATAGATAGATAGATAGATAGATAGAAACGCTAAAAGCGCCTGTAGTACGCTAAGAAATGCTTACTTATTGTTTATACGAGTTTTGGTTTGAAATGCTATCGCTTCACTAGTGCCACTGCGCAGTCATCTCTGTACCCTCGGGTCGAGTGTTCACTTTGGCTTCTTGCGCTATGAAGTTGAGTCTTGGGTTGGTCTTCGTGAGAGCCGCACGTCTTGTGGCGTTGCTCGCGCGGCTGTTAGGCCTCGTGACCTCGTTCGAATGATATGTTCCCTTCCCTCGTCTACGTTACATTTTGGCGACAAGGATGGGAAAGCGCTTCATTTTTGCAAGAAGACCGTCATCATAACTGTCTGCAGTAAGCTTATTGATTTCACTGTAATCTTGGAGCCGCCACCCTCTGCACTTGGCTTTCTGAGTTTCCTCGTCGATACGGCAAGATCAACTTTACTGGCCTATAACACAGCCCGGGTTAAATTCTTTCTTTTTAGATTATGCATCCCTAGAGGACACTTCATAGACTTTCCGCCACGAGGTGGCTTGCGTCTGAGACTGATGGTCGCATCTCCCGTCTCCATTACAGCAGCTGTGCACTGCCACGCAGTTC
Source organism: Rhipicephalus appendiculatus (assembly GCA_030522465.1). Taxonomy (NCBI): domain Eukaryota; kingdom Metazoa; phylum Arthropoda; class Arachnida; order Ixodida; family Ixodidae; genus Rhipicephalus; species Rhipicephalus appendiculatus. Next base: position 11,175 of record JALIZH010011474.1, read on the forward strand.
TTCGGGTGACATTACGGCCTCATCTGGTGCGTTGATCAAGCCAGTCATAACCTCGCTTGAACTATAATCTACACCTGTCACATTTGGGATAACCTAAGCTGTGTCTTAGTCATTACATTCGTTTACAGATTTTCTTTAGTGTCAGTTTCAAGGGTTTTTATGCACTCCGACACTTTTCTGGCTTTATAAAGGCTGATCACTGCCGCCATTGGCAGCTTTTACTACATTGCTAGTTATCCTGTGAATCAATTACAGTGTCCTGGGTTTTAGTTATTTGTTTCTACAAAGGATTATACTCCCATAGGGATTTGCATTTCGACAATAAAAAAATGCTTTCGACAATAAGGGTAACATTTTTTTTTTACTATTTACTAGGGGACATTAACACTGCGTAGCATAAACGAGAAGCAAAACACGCACCGAAGTCTTCGCGCTTCCATCGGACGATTTACTTCTCTCAAATATACAGAGTAGGATCCCAATATTCCACCAACTGTTGTTCAGCTTTCTTTACTTTCTTTTGGGTCTTTTTTTATAATATATGTAAAGAACCATCATTTATTTTGCATTTTATAACGGTAATGCAGAGGACGCTTGTGAGTTTTTCTTACTGAAGCTTCCTCATCCTTCTTTTTCTTTCTTTCTTTTCAACCAACAGATTTTGCCTCTTTTCAGAAAACACAAAGAAGAAAACACAAATATGCAGCCCATTCGTCCCCCCCTCAGAGAGCAGCCCAAAACCACCACGATAACAGCGCAGGCTGAAGTGTACTCGTCACCACACTGCCAGCTCCCTACTCAATGCTTCTCTGGCGCACCTGGCGAGTCGTTCTCCACAGTAGGACCATTTCTTTCCGTTACAACATCTTTCGACTCTTGGATCCTCTTCTTTATTTCTTTGACTCCCACGAAACGTGGTCAGTCTTTGCTTGTATGGCTTTGAGAAAGTACCATCACTGTATTTTTTATTACTTCGATCATTCCCTCTTCCGTATTGGCTACTCTATTCCGAAAACGACATCTTCCGTGATTGTTATGTCTGTGGTTTTTCTTGGCCACGGGGCCTGCTCGCGTGTTCGCGTCGTTTCAAACCACGAAGAACTTTTCTCTTTATATTCTCTCTTTGCCTTCTTCGCACTGAGGCGCGAAGAGACACGGCCAAAAAAATCATTTTAAGGACAGGACAGAACGACACAGGATCTTATTCTTCTCGGTCGTGCCGGTCTCTTTTCCTTCGCCGCGAAGCAAATTGGGCTGTCAGCGTTGAGTGCTTTCTGCTCCGTTGGCCTTCCAGCACAGGTTCTTTTCTCTCTCTGCCTATTTACCTCCTCTTCCTACGTCCCTCAAAAAGACCATCCGGCAAGAGCATAAACGAAAGAGCACTGTGCTTGAACCAATTGTCCATTTATGCTGCCCCAACAGCTTTTCGCCTTGTCGGGTCCTGAGGGACTTGCAAGAGTGGTAATGTGGGCTCGTTGGGGCTTCTCGGCTGAATGTACTTGAGTGCATGCGTGTCTCCTCTGTGCTTCCATTGATCCTCGCCCGTTTTTCTCTCTGTACCATCTACCGACTAAGAGACTGCAGACTTTTCTCGCATGGAGTTTGTTCTTTCCGCATGTTTCATCTAACACCCGTTTTTCTATTTCTCGTAGACTTCTCGGCAGAATAGCAGGCACAACAAAAAGTGCTACGATCCCTTTTAGAGTAAATGACGATGCTGCAGCATCTGCCTGTTTCTCTGCGGCATCAATGTTCGTCACGTAGTGAAAATAGCAACAATATTTTCGTAAATGTTATGTTGAAAATTTTTACGACGTTACATGTCTCATGAAACGCGAAAAGTGACCGTCTGCGTCAGCGTCCCGCGGCGTTGGGATCAACACAAATGGTGCAAAAAACGTCATGGCCTGAAGACCTCTCTACAGGATATCACCATGACGTCTTAGATGGATAAGAGTAGGAACGTCATCATGACGTCCCATGACATGCCGTCACATGATGAACTCATCATACGTTCAGATCACGTAGGCCATGCAGAGTCAGGTGAGGTGAAGAAAGCTTACAGTGGCTCAAATCCTGGCACCACTCAAAACCGCTTTAGGTACAGAAAGCTTTTGTGGGGGGACGGGGGGGGATCAAGACATTGGCTGAGATGAAAATAAAGAAGACGGCTTTCGGCTTCGAGTCTTATAGGCGAACGCATAAGAAACACTGCTAGTTTTTGACTATACAAGAGTTATTTTGCGCCTGACGGTGGCATGCGCCTTGCTTGAACGCATAAGTTCTCTTGTGGGGCTCAGTTGATATTAACGAACGCTAACAGAGGGCATTGTAATTCAGCGTTACCTGGTCTTGTTCGCAAATCTAGGACGCATTCGCCGGTTCTGAAAAATCAGAGGTGACGTGTCAGGTGTAAAACACTTGATAAACTTTAGGCAAATCAGTTTTACGGAATACTGTCTGATATGTTGATTATAGGTGACGATATCGTTTTTGTTGACCCACAGGCCAAATATGGTCGAACGCTACCAAGCAACTTGTTACTCTGTAGATTTTATTACTGTGATTATACCTGCATACCCCAAATAATCAACATTCCTTCTCCAACTTTCTCATTCTCAAATATCCAGACAACGAATATTAACTTCGAGGCACTCATGACATCACTAAAGCAAACTAATCAACACAAAAAGTCACAGTTTCACCGCAAGGGTGAAGCAATGAATGCGATAGCAAAAAATTGTAATGTTATACGAAGTGAGGCTGGCAGCTAACTCTTTTTGGATCCGATCTCACGCAACTCTAGAAAACGCTTGTTTAAGAGAATTCTCTTCGCGTTGAGAGCGCAGCACGTAGAAGGGTACACCGGCCCCCCCGCTTCCGGCCGCCGAGAAGGGGAGATAAGGCGCGCGCCCCCCGCTCGTAAAATCGAAGGTCGCTCGAGGGACCCCCCCCCCCCTCCTCGCGTCTTTTCACGCTCACGAACGGCGGGCGGGGCCGGTTATATATATACATATACATATACGGCAAATGACGCCGACGCCGACGGCGAAAACCAGCCGCGAGTGTCCATATAATTGCTATCGCAATAAAAACATCTCACTAACAGAGCGACGACATGAATGCCGGACACAGACGCACAATAAAAACGCCTCTCCAAACATATGGTTGAAGATGGCGGATGAAATAGCACTCACAAACACCGAAGAGACCACCATGACATACACGGTTTGTGGGTATAATGGAAATTGTTTGACTGAAATGACGATCATGCTAATTATCACCGCGCTTAAGGCGTGCGCCCCAGCGGTTAAATTTTTTATCAGTACTTCATGCATTGCCACCGAATTGATTCGAATGCAATATTAAAACCAATAAGTTCACTACCATGGTCCTTTGAAGAGAGTTTACATTAAGGTGAGAAAAAGGAGTAAGATTTCATGAGATATTGGTTGCAGGGATGGCAAAGTATCAAGACTGCGTCAGAATGTGGTAAAGAAGTAGCTGAAGAACACAGCAGGGCGGAGCATTCGGGTGAATAAAGAAGCTGACCAATATTTCGCTTGACACTGTGAATTAAAGGTGGAGCTTCGTCGGCCATATAAAGAGCAGAGTATATAGTTGTCACTGCATTACATCAATGCAACTGGTACACCTAAAGCAAAGAAGCGCATTAAAGGATGTTTCAATGCTAGGTGGGCTTGATGCAATCTAGAAACACGAATAGCAAGAATAAAGGCAGCTCATGAACGGACGCCGAGATCACTTCGTCTTACGGGGAACGTAAACTCGAATCACACAGAAGATATCTACTGTATACGAATGTTCCGTGCTGTGAGCGTTCTCGGAAGACGTAAGATTTAGAAAGGGGGGGGGGGGGGGATAGGGAAGAAGTACGTAAGCAGGGTCGACTTAGTACGGGAAACGAAGAAATAGACCGTCCCGCAACACTGAAGATAGCTATAATACCACCGAAAAAGAGTAGAGGACAAGAAGGAAGCAGGGAGCTCCACTTGGCGAAGCACACAGCAGAAAAACAAACCTCCAGATGCGTCTAATCACCGGAAAAGGCTACTGACACGGCAGCACCATTAGGGCTAAGTGTCGAAACAAGGCAACGCTATAACCACGTTTACTCATTTCGCCATAAGCCGAACACGGCGTCGCTTCTCCGTCTTCGCGTTTCTTTTTTTTATTGCGATAGCAATTATATGGACACTCTCGGCTGGCTTTTGCTGTCGGCGTTGGCGTCGCCGTCATGTCCCGTATATGTATATGTATCTATATATTTATAAAAACCTCAAACAAAAGTAATTGAGAAAAATGTTTCCGACGCGCGGCGTCGAACCAGGGACCTCTCGCTCGGCAGCGCGCGGCGCTAACCGCTGAGCCACGAAGGCGAACGTCCTTCAACGTTCAAACGGCGAGCAATTTATATACAGCGAGTTTTCAGCGTGTTTTCAACATAACCAGTGAGATGACGCAAAGGCCGCGCTCGGCGGGTCTCCACGCGCGCTCTCAGGCGCTCCTAGGCTCCTAGCTCTCCGGCGCACACTTCGCCCGAAGGGGGGGGGGGGGGGCAGATGCCCTTGCGCGCGCGCGCTTATCTCGCGGTGGCGGAGAATGGGGCTCTCGCCGGAACGAAAGCGTTGTAGTTACCGCGCGCGCGAAGGTCACATCGCTCGCTGCAGTCCACCCCCCGTTTGCGAAAAGAGCACGCTTTTCAAACACAGCGAAGTAACAACTGTGACACTTGTTAGTTCGAGCTAGTCGGTACCTGTGAATACGTTTCGTGCGTCGTTTTTGTTTGAGCAGCGCATTAAGTGTCGAGCTGTGAATGTTTTTAGTTCGCTCTCGTCCTGTGCATGTTTTCGTGCGTCATGTGTGCGTGAGCAGCGCGCTGCACGTTTCGACCTTTGAACACGTGGCACCTTTCGCGTAGTCCTCGACAAAAAAGAAAGGTTTATAAAAGCATTTGAGTAGGTGGTACTGCGAATGCTTCGCCCCCCTTCCACGCCGCTCTCCGCTCGCTTTTCCAAGAAGCCATCTTTGTTTTTTAATTGACACACACACACATGCACATGCGCATATATATATATAGTTACAGTGGTTTAATTAAGGTTGACTGTGTTTATTTACAGCATGAGACTGAGGTCAGGCAATGACAAGCAAAGATAGAGTCCACAGGGCGCACCAGACAACGTCGTCTTCTTCTTCTTCTTGCTCGGCTCATACCATAGCAATATATATATATATATATATATCTCCCTAGTGGCACGCACTGTTGCCGCAACGTTGAAGCAACTTTCTGAATGTTGCGTCAACATTTGGTGCTACTAGGGATATATATATAGTGAGAGAGAGACAGATTGTTTGTATATTACCACTTTCCCACTGCACGTAGAGAGACCACTGAGCAAGAGCCAGCCCCTTTACACCAGAGCCCGCTGTGGTGATGAGAAAAAGCGTATCATTCTCCGCGTGTGGCTCGCGCACGTTTGCTTTCGAATCACCAACTTCGCGGGAAAAAAAAATATTCCAATTTTCGATTGCGCGTGTTTATAAATCGAAGGCAGTGGTGCCTTCAACCCACACTTCCGAAAATATTCTTCCTATGTACTTAAGTTCCGTCGCCTTCACAACCACCGATAAACAAAAAGAAGAAGATAAAAGAGAAACATTTTCCCTTAGAATTGGCACCTTTCGCGCCTGCGATTCCTTGCATGCCTGCCTTGGCTGCCTGCTACGTCTTTTTTATAGTAGCATTTCTACACGCGCAAACTTCTATGCCCCGCATAGGGATTGCTTTACCTTCGGTAAACAAATCAGGCACCGCACGTCACGGGCTTTTTTGAAGACACGATGAAGAAGAAAGAAAGAAAGAAAAGAAAGAAAGAAAGAAAGAAAGAAAGAAAGAAAGAAAGAAAGAAAGAAAGAAAGAAAGAAAGAAAGAAAGAAAGAAAGAAAGAAAGGAACAAAGAAAGAAAGAGATAAAGAAAGAAAGACAGAAAGAAAGAGAAGAAAAAGAAAGAAAGAGGGAAATCAGGCAGACTGATAACATCAGCTCCAAGGATAGAATAGACCCGGAAACCGTGAGACCTCCGCTACAAATCTTGGTCTTTCCTTTCGTCTTGACTTTTTGTGTAATTTTAACTCTTTTTTTTTTGTTTACTTTCCTGGACACACCAAATTGCTTTTAAAATGAAAACGCTGTTTCTCCACTTACTTCCCGTTTTCTTTTTTTCGAAAGCTCACTTCTTCATCACGGAAGGGAGGCCCTTATAAAGTGGGGTTCGCGAACTTTTTTTTTTGTTTCGTTCAGGAGAAGAGGTGGGCAAAGCAGACGCTTCATTTGCATGTTAGTCTTCGCGCTTTTGTACGTCCTCTGAAGCAGAGCTTAGTCCTCAAAATCTTGGGGTAAATATCGCGTGATCAAATCTTGAGGTGACAACAAACAAACAAGCTCAAGTGAGCGAGGTTCTGCTATTAAACATGGTTGAAAACGGAGCCAGTTAGCACACGGTTTAAGGTGAGAACAGTAGCTTGAAAGGACACTTAGCTGGTGTTAAGGCATATCTTGACATTTTAATGGCAGGCATAATTTCCGGTTTTATTTTACAGTCCTTCTGAAGTTGCCACGGCGTGTTTCAAAATGACGCACCGGTAGTTTGAACCAAAAGTGAATTTAGAGGCCGAAAGGGGGGAACTAGAAGTTATCTAAGAGTGTGAAAAAATTAAGCGGAACTGAACGTATCTTCGGAAGTTCGCAACTCTCACTTCTGCTTTTCTGTGTTTAATATTTTTTATCTTGCTGTTATTTGGATTACAAAATACACGTAAGACACGTACGACATGCTGTATGGCGTTAAATATGCGTGGAAGTGATTATCGTCAATTCAGCTCCACTCAATTTAATTCAGTTTATTTCCATAAGGATCGGCCAATACCCACAAATAAAGAAGCCGTAATTTTAAGTGCGGAACACTTCAGGGGCCCGCCTTGTGATCCATCCATACATCTCAAGTAGCGTGATCAGGCGCGCAGTAAAGCGCTCATTGCAGGCCATAACAAGGCAAGAAATGTTCGAAACAGGATTAAATTGAATCTACAAGGTCTGAAATGGGAGTGATTAAGAGCAATAATCAAGAAGTATTCTTAACAAATAAATAAATCGCTAAAGACGCTTCAGAAATGTGCGGCGGACTCGGGGGCCGGCAAGACAGGGCATCGCCACCTCGCCACGTCGTCACTTCGTGCCCTGCCAACCCACTTCCTTTTTTTTGTATCCCCCCTTTCCCATCCCAACTAGAGAGGCTTGGGAGGAGTACCTGCTCGCCTGCTCTACCTTGGATGCTCAACGCTCCTTGGTGAGGCGCGCTCGGGCAGCGGCCTACTCCAATGGCGTCCCGGAATAGGGTCCGGCCACTCAAGCATGCAATATGCAGCAACTCTTTGGTTCATTTTCTGAAATAAAAAAGAAAATTCGCCATCTCCCGCTAAAGGGAAGCATGTGTGGATGCGAAGCAGCGGAGAGATGGACAGCTTGAGCGGGAATTTTATTGAAAGGATAAATGAGAATGTATAAGAGAAGACGGAGAATGTGGTGGTTGCGTGTTTATTTAGGGAACGTGTGCGATTCCTTGCGTTGGTGCACGGGGCGCTTTGAAGATGACGGCCTTGTGATCGGTGAAGTGTAGCGTCAGGGGTGCTTTTGAAGAGTTTTCGTTGTGAAGTTTGCGAAGATGAGGTCTATGCACGTTCCCCTCATGGTTGTCCGTTGTCGTCGGAAATGCGTGGCAACGAGTACACGTCTATCATGTAGTGGACGAGCCAGTCGTTCGTGGTTATATCCACGTTGAAGTCACCAGCAAGCACGAAGGGCGTGTGGCTGTATGTACTGTGCCATTGCCGTCTCTAGGTATCGTTCGACGTTCTCTCTGGAGTAGAGAATGGGGGTGAGTGTAGGAGAGGATAGGGGAGGGTACGCGCATGCGCTTTAGGGGGTGTGGGACGCGGGAAGGAGGGACGGACTAAGCCCCCCTCCAAACACATGGAAGCAAGATCAAGGAATGTGGTCAACCTGGGCGACAGACACCACCTGCCTAGCCATTGCTAAGCAGCCTCTCTGTGCTCTCGGCCATGACTCTGATGACTGTAGTAGTGGTTGACGGCCTTCATATTACTACAGTGTCCTGGTTCGCATGATGGGTGCTTCCCTACTTCACGAAAGTGGCCGGACGCTAGACGGGGGACGGGGGACGCGGGACGCGGGAGGGACGGACAGAGCCCCGAGGATAAGATGCTTCGCTTCTAAAATGTTTACCACCACCACCACCACCACCTGAGCGCATGTCCCTCCGCTTTCGCTTTTTCGGCACGACGTTGCTGCTGCATCTGAAGGGGAAACAACTTGACGGCACTCGCTGCTGATGACGCGTACCTAAACAGCCCTAACAAGTAGGAATTCGATGAAGCGCGGCAAAAAGTAACGCACATGACACACACAGAGTGTGCTAATCTCTCTAACAAGATTCTACTAATGCTGGGAAAACCCTACACGCTTACTTCAAACGTTCGTGTCATCGAAGCTTTGGTAAACGGGGCCGTGGGAAACTCCGCGAACGAGAATCGCTGCGTGTTCGTGCTGCCTGTGCTATGCACTTTTTCAAGTTTCACAGTAGTGAAGCTGCCGCACGTTTGTTTTAAAAACTATAGTTTTTCTTAGGATACTTAAACGCAAGAATTTTGGTCTGTATGTCCTTTTGTCTGTCTGTCGGTAACCCGATTCAGCTACTCGGCCACAGTTTAACTAATTTCTGAACGCCCAGCCATCTTGAACTGGTGTTTTCTTCATACTTGTGAACATATTCGATCAAAAAGCAAATCATACGCATACCTGAGGCGCAAAATTAATATGTAATTATCAGGTCATGTGTTCTTTTATTAGAAAATACACAGATACGCAATTCTAAAGACCCTAGTGTCTTTTAGGCTGTGATGAAAAAGCGAAGCTGTGCATGCACTGCAACGCTTTGCACGAAAAAGCGAATGGTTAAGCACAAGCTCATGTTTTTCGATGGCGTCCATATCTCGCGCAGCGCCGCCTCTTTTATCAATGCCAGCCAGATGCGGCCAATTCAACGTAGAGTAGGCGCTGTCTGAGGCAAGGCAAAACATAGGGCCGGCACAAGACTATCGTCTTTCGACGACATTTGCAGCGAAGCACGCAGATACGCGGCCAATTTTTTCCCTTTGGAATTCTCGAAACGGGTGAGCAGCTGTATCGCAGTTTCACGTATCCAAACCAGCAAAAATTTCTCGCGTTCACACGCCGCCGCAACTTACTGTGCATATAAAGTGAAAGAGGGCCTCCTTCATCCCAATGCTATTGTCCCCTGACCCTTAATCCCTCACAAAGCCCACCGACCGCTGCACACGGGACGACACTTCTACAATAGAACCACACTACTGCACAACTGGGACATGTCATTATGCAGCCAACAAACTAAGAACACTCGCAAGCTGACGTTCGCGTCTCTCAAGAATCGCCTGCCACAGACGACATTAACGTATCACCTTGCCGAACATCGTCAGATGGCTCACGAACACGCTGACGAAGGATAAAGGAGGGTTAGTTATGGTCTCGTATCTTTAATCAGAATATCTTCTTGACGTAGCTTACGCATCGCTATTAGAGACAAATAAATATACACAACTACCCAAATACGTACGCGCAGAAAAACGCATCTCTATATTGGAATACACCGTAAGGGGTACAACGCTAATCCACCCACGAAACACCCGCAGCCGGTGGCTACCGAAGATGCGACAATGGGAGGGACGTCCAGAACAATGACCACCACGCTGCTAGACGAGACGAGGCGGGTCATTCGACCGTGTACGTTGACGCAGCGGCTGCTCAATCGATAGAGTTCACGCACGCGTAAAGCAAGAGATACATCGCCGTACGAGGACACACACTGTGCTTGCAACAGAACGCAGTGGCACGGAAGGCTAAAGCGCCGTGTACCCAAGACATCGTGAGGCGGCGATGCGGGAGACAGCGTTCGAACGATTGACTTGATGAAGAGCTCCAGCCACCGTGTGCCGAGCCTTCACTATAAGGACAACGAAAAATAAAGATAGATAAAGATCCTCACCGACCGGCCCATGGGGAAAGGAAAGTAGACGGCTCCGTCTGGGCTCTGGTGACCAAGCAAGGCCGGCCAGACATTCCTGAACGTATTTCTGTCTCCGTTTTTTTTCTCCTGCTATCCTCCAATCTTGTGGACGTGGGCAAATAGAGCAGATGAAGAGCGATGACCTTATCGTCTGTGTTCACACACACGTCTACACGCTCATCTGCCGTAGTGTTGTCGCTGCGTGCGTATTTATCATCACCGTTCGCGTTGCATTTAGCCAATGTACCTTATCTATCTTGTTATCGCTGCTTCTTTTGTTACGGAATTCGCCATTCATTTTCTTATTTTCTTCCTCTCTTTCTTATCATCCTATTCGGCTTTCCCTTGCTTTCTTCCAGCGTAGAGTAGCCAACTAAGAAACCTTCTTGTGAACTCATTTCGGGAGAGCTATCAGCTATGGTTACAAGCTAGCTAGCTAGCTTTCTTTCTTTTCTTCCTTCCTTCCTTCCTTCCTTCCTTTCTTTCTCTCTCTCTTTCTTTCTCTCTTTCTCTCTCTCTCTTTCTTTCTCTCTCTCTTTCTTTCTTCCTTCCTTTCTTCCTTTCTTTCTTTCTTTCTTCCTTTGTTTCTTCCTTCCTTTCTTTCTTTCTTTCTTTCTTTCTTCCTTTCTTCCTTTCTTTCTTTCTTCCTTTCTTCCTTTCTTCCTTCCTTTCTTTCTTTCTTTCTTTCTTTCTTTGTTTCTACAGTTTTTTTTTATTTGTCCCGTGCACCCATCTCTATGATACGCGCCCTCTAATCCACATATTCTCCTTTCCCACACGCTAAGAAAAAACAGTCCTTTGACTCTTCTTTTTTAGAGTTCTGGCTTGCCAGGTATATGACTCTCATTTAAGAGGCAAGTCAACTTTTTTCGGGGGTCATTATACTCTTGTCTAAGAGCCGTGTGACACATAAGAGAGTTAACTTGCCTCTTCAAAGAGAGTCCTATAAGTGGAAAGTCAGCACTACCCGGCAGGAGTCCCACATACACTTTTTTTTTCTTAGAGTGCTAGACCTGCAGTTTCCTCTCTGGCGTCTGCCCTTCTACTTAATCGAGTTCCTTTTAGTATTTTTTTATTGCGATAACAATTATATGGACAGTCTCAACGGCTTTTTGCCGTCGCCGTTGCCGTCGCCGTCGCCGTCATGTCGCGTATGAAGTCCAAATTGATAAGAACCCCCTGCGCATCGTACGTTCTACCAGCGGGTAATAGCGGGCGAGCGGGAGCGGTGAATGCGGCTGAAGCGGCGATCAAACGAGCCGGCATCTCTGTCGCTCCGAGGCGCATGCGATAAGATCCCCCCCAACTGTTCAACCGGCCCCGCCCGTCGTTCGCGAGCGTGAAAAGACGCGAGGGGGGGTGGGGGGTCCCTCGAGCGACCTTCGATTTTACGACCCCGGTCGTCGCGAGCGCGCGCGTTATCTCCCCATCTCGGCAGCCGACAGCGGGCGGCCGGTGTACCCTTCTACGTGCTGCGCTCTCAACGCGAAGAGAATTCTCTTAAACAAGCGTTTTCTAGAGTTGCGTGAGATCGGATCCAAAAGACTTGGCTGCCAGCCTCACTTCGTATAACATTACAATTTGTTGCTATCGCGTTCATTGCTTCACCCTTGCGGTGAAACTGTGACTTTTTTATTTTTCTGATTCATTACGATTACAAACACTGCCCCGCTTAATGGCGCGAGTAATTTATACTATGCTAGCGCTACATAATACGATAGCTGGCATTTAAAAGCTCCTGTAAGTGAAGCAAGTGGTGGTTGAGAGGTTACTCCGTTACTCCAATATCACCCCTTGTATTATTATCTTTTGTTGACCTTATTTTTTCTATCTATCTATCTATCTATCTATCTATCTATCTATCTATCTATCTATCTATCTATCTATCTATCTATCTATCTATCTATCTATCTATCTATCTATCTATCTATCTATCTATCTATCTATCTATCTATCTATCTTAACCTCATCCACATTTACTTTTATTGTTTAATAGAGCAGATTGGGTCACGGAACAAACGGGGGTTAAAGATATCATAGTTGAAATCAAGAAGAAGAAAGGGACATGGGACGGGCACGTAGCACGTCGGCAGAATAACCGCTGGTGATTAAGGGTAACTGACTGGATTCCAAGAGAAGGCAAACGCGTGAGGGGGGAGACAGAGAATTAGGTGGGCAGATGAGATTATGAAGTTTGCAGGTATAACGTGGCAGCAGAAAGCACAGGACCGGGTTGATTTGCGGAACATGGGAGAGGCCTTTGCCCTGTAGTGGGCTTAGTCAGGATGATGATGATGATGATGATGATGATGATGATAGAGCAGGGACAATGTAAGAACTACAACGTGACGGAAGCTCACACGAGAAATGCCACGTCTCACACCATCCAAAAAAAGAAACGATGCCACATGCCGTGGGCATCAATAGTCAATAGCCTTCAAGGAAAATCCCATGGTTTTTCTCAAACATCGCGAGCATCGCATCGCCTTAAATAGGCCGTGTGTTGGGCGTTATCTAGAAAAGCGTGGTAGTTAAATACGAAACTGCCCGGGTGTTTTCGTACAGTCGTGGTAAGCATTCAGAGAAACACAGAGCTGAAAGAGCCGCCTTCATTTCGGAAAACTTTTTTGAGGTTGCCGTTGAGGAAATGTGTTGTAGCAAAAGAAACAAGAATAAGGCTAAATAATATTGGATATCCGTATGGACGGTCCCGAAACAAAAAAAAAAATGCTTGAAATAGCTAATATAATCCTTCCCCCCCCCCAACCCCACCCCCCCCCCCCCCCCCCCCAAAAAAAAAAAAAAGAAACTAAAATTTTCATTTCTGAACCATCTACTCTCATTTAACGAAGTCACTTCGACGTCTCAATCTGTTTTTTTGTTAATGGTTCGTGCTAGTGATAACACTTTTCTTTCTGACTTTGTTTCGTCGTCAATGGATACCAAAATTAAAAAAAAAAAGAAAACCTTGAACAGCTTTCATGTTGCACAAAAAGACATATGGACACAAGAATACAGATATGGACACATTTTAGTGTCCGTATCTTGTTTCACGCTACATAAAATTTGTTGAAATAATTCTCCAACAGGCCCACATTGCAACCCTCGTTAGGAAAAGTGACCTGTTGTTTGTTCATCCCATCATTTTAATCTGCGAAGGAAATAAAAAAAAGGAGCTCTTATTCCTGGTTCCAAGGTCGCTAAATTTATCCAGAATTTGTTCTCCTCCTTTAAATTGCTTTGTTCTAGTCCCTACTTTTATAGAAAGTATATAACTGGCACAGCACTACGTTTATCTTTCCTGCGATGCTCTAAAATGAAGCGGTTATCTTTTTCTTTTCTGTTTTTTAGGGGAGTGGGGAACGAGGCGTGTATTTGAATGGTGAATTCACTGTGCTGCACCTTACTGAGAGTGAACGAATAGTACTGAGAAACTGCTTGAGACAGCGAACGAGAACTATATGAAACGATTTTAAGAGTGCGCGAAGAGGCTATTCTCGCAGCGATTGTCGAAATGGTCTCGCTCTCGGCAGTGGCCCAGCAACCTTAGTGGCTGCAATGGAGCGATAAGGGTTTCTCGCCTTTCTTTTTATTCTTTTTTTATTGTATGTGCGCCCGGAAAGGACACTCTGTTAACGACCCTGCATGGTTAGTGAAACGCAGGAAATGACCGTCTTGAAACACCCTTGCCGGATTTATCAAGCACTACACTAACCTAGTTACGCTTTGGGCAGCAATTTCTCGTGTATTTTATTAATCGGTACAAGATTGGGAGCTGTTTGGGGAGAAGGAAACCATCCCCAAACAGCTCTCTCTTGCCAATAAGCCTAACGTGTCATCCCTTTTCTCCTCAGACATCAGCCCATAGGGAAAGCACACGAAATCATCTACGCACATGACCCACTTCACCACAACCAATTCCTGCAGAGAGGCCTACAATTTCTTCTTTCCTCTTGCCATCAAGAGGTCACAGAGCACTGGAAGCATTCTGGATCCGATGCAGATTTCGTCATTTTGGAGAAACGTCTTCCCACAGAAATCTACTGACAGTGATTGTAGATATATCCGAAGTGAGTCAACGAAGGTCCGCACACACGTGCGGGGCTGGTTTTGAAATTTTGTCGCCCCAGAACTATCGATTGCTTCTTCGACAGCCTCGACTGACATTTCCCGTGGTATGCCGTAGAACATGTCAGTAACATCTATCGAGAATGCACAAATGGAATCGCACTATTTCAGGACACTCACAAATTCCTCTGAATTGCGAATACAGGACGGGTCTTGCACGTCGACTTTTAGCAGGTGCTCTTGAAAGTATACAGCGAGCGCCTACTGCCATGTGCCCGTGCCTTCCACATTCCCCCTCAAAGGGGAGCCTGGCTTGAAGGTAGAGCCGGGAAGAAGGCATCCCGGCTATGTGACCTTTTCATAGCAAGGGGAAACAGGGAATTAGAGGCCTCTCTTCAGGAATCGGTAGTGTTGAAGTGCGTCTGGTACTTAGATAATTTCCTCATGTGGCTTCCCTAAGGGCTGATGTCTGAGAAGACAAGAAACGACGTGTGGAGTGACGTTGGAGAGGACATGAAACATCGGCGTCAGTGACTGCCCCCTGATAATGTGTCTTTCCACACTTCAAGCCTCTGATTTCTATTAAATTTCAGCCACGAATTAAACTGTAGAAAATTGCGCAGAATAACGGTACAGGATAAGGTCGTACGGCTACGTAAAAAGGTCAAATAAATTATCTCGTACTTTCATTAAATCGAAAGGTGGATTTCGCATGACTTATAATAATGTCCTCGTGTGCCGAGTCGACTGCATATGCCATTCGGGCAGCTGTACAAAGACCACGGCTGCAGCCAGCTTCGGTGGAGCGTTTCGCCGGCTCCCGTGTTCGTGGCCCATGAGACAGATCACGTCCTGCGCCTCGCTAATTTATGCGAGAAATTTGAAAAGGGAAAGAAAACAAAAAGACGAGTTCCAGAAAACAGAGCAGCAGAACAAACGAGGGCAGTATTGTTTCATTAGTGACCGACCATTTGGCAGCCAGCGTTCGCTCATGGGGCACATTTCCGGCTCCGTTCCACGTGATGCGTTTCCTATCAACGTGCTGCTCGGCTGTTAAAAAGAAAACACTCTCTCGACAAAGCCCGCTCAATATTCGACAAAGGCAGATAACGAGGTGCACCGAGCTGCGGACCGAAAAGCGATATGTGCGGAGAAGTATTAACTGAGAGACCAAGAGGAAGGCGATATGCGTGTCAGCGTGATGCTAATGTTAAAGTCTACGGCTCTCCTCCACCGCTCTTGGAAACACGACTGCACGGCGACTTACTGAGCGAATGCGTTGGTGGGCTAGTTGGTCGGCAAGCATAACATTTCAATGCAGGCATACAACATAAGAAGACGGCAAGACAACGTGCTATACTAATTGCGAAAAATTGAGGGATAGGGGAAGTTGTAGTTACCTTTACCTCAAGGTTGTTTCAATGTGCGTCATGCACGGGCATCTGCACTTCCTTTTGTTCAAGTCACTTCAGAAATGAAAAAAAAAATTTAGGTGACCCTATGGGGTGCCACTACCAGGCACACTGTCCTAGGTGTCCCGTAGTGGCTGTTACACGTCGGCGTTCGTGTTCTCTGTTGTATTCATTGGGTCAGCTTCAGGTTTCGTCGCAGGGGTGCCACGGATCTCAGAAGCCGTGTAAAAAGTAGCTCGTGTCGAGATCTGATCCGCCAGGTGACTCAACCATCCCAGCTCCCCGCCAGAAAACCGTGTCCTCCTTATACGAACTCATTCAATTAACTTTTGTTAATTATTCTGGCAGTTCATTGACTCTTATCTGAAGTAACCTTACTCTTCGATATCGCATATATACGCTGTAAATCTCCATTTGAACCAGAACCATGGATTTAGTACCAGTTTATTTTTAAACACATCATCTTATTAATCCCTAAACCGATAGTAACTGCTCGAATTGAAGTGCTTGCAAGTGTCACTCCTTGCTGATGCCGATACTCTGGCCGTTCTGAATTCTGTAAGCTCTCACTTTATGGACGACGTCGTCCAATGGGACAAACGTTTAGCTCGCTCTTCTGGAGTTTCGGTCAAACGACCGACCGAGAGACTGACTGACTGCGACAGGCCAACATACCAGAGTACCGGCAGACCATGCCTCGAATGCTAAGTTGGCTTCTCCTCTGGCATCATCAAATTGCATAAAAGCAGCAGTCTATGGGGTAATATCACTGCCGCAGAATTATCCCCTTGCTGAAATCTTCCTCGGCAGTTAGGTAAACGCGAATCCTGATACCTCGCAAAACTGTATGGCAGTGCACTAAAGTTGCAAAGCGACTTTCTGGTGCTGCATTTCTTAATTATATCGTAGCGCAGATAAACGTAAACACGTAAAAACACACACGAAAAAACTCACACGGTGCTACTGTGTGCGCGCTACGACTGCGCCAAGTGTGTGTCACCGTGTGTGTTTTCTTGTGTTGTCGCTTATGTACGTTGCCATACATTTCAGAAATATTTGCGGGTGGTGCACGAGTGAGAAAACATCCCCGACATGCCGCCTACGTGCTTCAGACAGCCCTTAATTTTTCCATCTCCCAAGGTTTTCTTCGTATTTAGCTACCTTGACGAAGCTGACTAGGTTAAAACAAATTTGAGTTTTCCCACCAGGGCGTCCATCGTATTGCCGTCATGGTGTTTTCACGAAATATCTCTAAATGCAATTCAGATTTCAATTAAATAACCCAACTTACTTAAATACTTTTTTCCGATTCTATTTTGTTGACTTCAGATTTCAATTTCTATTTTGTTGGCTTCAATTCAGATTTCAATTAAATAACCAAACTTACTTAAATACTTTTTTTCCGATTCTATTTTGTTGGCTATTATGCAGCAAATCCCGAATCCCAATATTTGATGGGCTGTCAAAGTAAAGCGTAAAACTTTAGCTGACGCGTGCGGCAGGTTTACTGTGGCAACCTCAGTCACGATATTCTTCGAACAGACTTTGACTCATCCTGATATGACAGTTCAGCTTCGAGTAAGCTGAAAACAGTCCGAATGTTCGTAGCCTCCCAAATTCTGTTAGCGATGCTGCTTCGATGCGTGCAGCAATTGATTGATTGATTGATTGATTGATTGATTGATTGATTGATTGATTGATTGATTGATTGATTGATCAACGACGTCGTGACACGAAGCAGTCATACGCTCCTAATTATGCTATACTGCCTGGGGTTTCCCCCTTGAAGTTCTCGACAAAAAAAAGCCCCCCACCTCCCCGAAGGGAATCGTGAGGAAATGCGAATGCATTTCGCGCGCGCTTCACTCCATTTATATATGGTGGTTGTGGTTCGAAGAAGGAAAAGGCGCCTAATTTCTGCAGCCCGGTCGGGAGCACGGCGCAGCGCCTTTTTTTTTTTGCTTTTTCTTGTTTTTTTTTTTAATTTTTTTTATTTATTTTTTAAATTTTTTTTTCATATATAGCTCCGCCGAGCTCCGCCGCAGACCGCTTTTAGTTAACGCGCACGCTGCGAATTTTTATTGTTCAACAACGCACAGGAGAAATCTCCCACCGGCACCACCTTGGAGGTCAAGATTCATTGCCATATATACGGGGTGGCCAGTGAACGGTTGTGCAGCGCGAGCAGTCGGTTTTTTCAACCAAGAAACTCGCTAGCAGACGCTGCCTGCGTCGGCGTCGCGAGGCGAGAGAGGGAGAGGGGGGGGGGGAGCGTAGGAGAGAGAGAGGGGGGCGCGCATGCGCAGTGGGAGTGTGGACGCTGCGGGCAGAGATGCCTAGAGAAGAGAGGGGGGGAGCGTAGGAGAGGAGAAGAGAGGTGGGACGCGCATGCGCAGTGGGAGTGTGGACGGCGCGGGCAGGGATGCCTACAGGAGAGAGGGGGGAGCGTAGCAGGGGGAGAGAGGAGGGGAGGCGCATGCGCAGTGAGGGTGTGGTTGCCGCGGGGAGGGATGCCTAGGGGAGGGAGAGAGGAGGTTTTTTTTATTTTTTATTTTTTTTGAAAGGGTTTGCGCATGCGCAGTAAGGGCGGTCACGCCGTACACCACCACCACCGGATTAAGCTTCGCCATAAGATGCTTCACATCTTACACCTGCCGGCGCGCACACCTCCTCAACCTATCCTCCTCCTCCTCCTCCGCGGACAACGCCAACGCCAACGCCGGATGCCTGACATAGCCCTACTATGAAATGCATTCGCATTTAAAACATTTATCGTATTCCCGTCCGATCAATACACGGTCGCAGAGACAAATGTACAATACCAGTACCTGGACGGTACAGGTACCGGCCAAAAAAATATTGCGACAGACTTTCCTTGGGGAATATATCAAAGAAAATTGCAACTTTAATTCTATCAGCTAATATTTCAATTCAGTTCTTGTGTTTTCTTTTTTCAATTATTTTATTATTCACATGAAGATGGGGACATCAGTTAGGTTATAAAAGATGGGGCTCCATAACTCGCATAGGAGTTGGGAAGAAGGTCCTTGTGTCATATTCTTTTATACAAACACTAGAGCGCGTGAGAAAAGACTGTGGCGACAGGAATATGGGACATTCTCATCAGTAAGGTGACGAGAGTGTAAGAGAATCTAGCTTATTTTTCTAACAGGCAGGTAAATGACTGTGGCGTTGTTAGGTCTGTGGGTAGTTTGCTCCAAAGATGCGATGTGGTGTGTGCATTTTATCTTTCCCATCACATCACACCCAGAAAAGTAAGCGTGGCTGTAAGTGGCTTACCGTCGTAAAGGCCGATGCACAGCGGCGCTGAGGTGAAGTGTCATTATTATTATTATTATTATTATTATTATTATTATTATTATTATTATTATTATTATTATTATTATTATTTGATTTGCATACACAAGTAGACAAGGACACAGAAAAAAAAAGCGAGAGGGCAGGCTGACAACTGCAACCTAGATGGGCACATCACCGGCCTACTGATTCGGCAAGGAGGCATTGATGGAGGAAAAGACGATATGAGGAGAGAATGAGGAAATAACAACGGAAAGTAAATAGAAGTGACGAAGACTTCAACGAAAATGAGCAAAAAACGCGAAAAATACGTATATAAACGAGTGGCCAGATCAGCTTGTTTCTTAAAAGTCGCAAGAGCTCGATGGGCCTGGTCGCGTCGGGAAGCACAGTTTCTCAGACAAACGTAATCGCCAATGGTCGCACACGTAAATCCAAGGAAGATATATTCCTTAATCAGCAACGCCCGCTGCGTAACGAAAGCGATGGAATGTAATGTGTTGCAAAGCTACGTGAAGGTGAACATGGTGCAGTACTGATAGAACGTCCTGTCCGCCTGACCAGTTCCTGGTGCCCAATTAGCAGCTCGCCTCCGCTACACCCTCCTTCCTCTTTTCTCTCCACCTAACCATTATGTCACTCCTACTATCTCTCAAGTCTGTTTCTATACTACACCCCTTGCTATATTATACTATACATGGCTACGCTATACTTTCTCCGTTCCTATTCATCCGCACATCCCTACTCCTAACCTTCACTTTGCTACACCGTTCCTATGCCTTCCTATACTATACCATACGTGACTATGTTTGACTGAAGGCTGCTCAGTACATCATTTAAAAGGTGAAACAATACCAAGTCACATTAAAGGGACCTTGAAACGGTTATTTGAAGATTTGTCAGCGTTTAGGCTAGAACATCATCAAACCATTGGCACCACAAATTTAGCGACACGCCGTGTACCAAGGCGGCTACGGACAATTATACCATACCCTCCTTCTCACCCCTGCCTTGCCTCCTCAACTCATGAGACACACTGGCATCGCTGACGATCGCAGAGCTCTCGTGAGCACATTCGACGATTTGAGCTTCGCCCAGTGATGACCTCCGAGATTGCTCGCCGACAGGTTGCGCTCAATCTCGGAGACCATAGGCCAGTGCGCCCGGCAGTACGCACGCCGTCTGGCAACAGAGACATCGCGGAGTGGTTGATATCTGCTCCGACAGGTGCGGCCATCCTACCAGCCGATTTTTCCTACGCGCACACCACAGCCAATCAGATCAGCAGCCACAGTGACGTCGTGCGCCCACTGCATGTCGTACGGTGAATGGGCGGTTGAAATGCGTTTGACTGAGCCGGAGGGATCTGCAGCGATTCGCAGCTTTAAAGCGCTGTAATAAATTACACAGTGTACGCAGAGAGCTTAAATCAGTCTGTAAATGACCCTTAGGACTTGGTCTACCCGCTCGATGTGTTTCTACAAAATCGTCAAAACCGTTGCAGGGTCCCTTTGACTATCCACTGCTGTCGGCTCGAGACGCCTCGCGCAGAGCAGTTCAGTATTTTTAATCGGTGCGAACAAACTTGCCTACGATACGAAATTCGCCGATGCCTGCGTCACTATCGGTAGCAGCAGCGTCGTCTGTAAGAGCAGCGCCGACGAGAGCACGTCGAGGAGCGCCGCCGCCCACAGGGTGGCAGCACGCATTCCGCCGTCCTGCAGCACTCCACGTCCAGGGCCCTGCGATAGACACACAAGCAATTTGCATTTGTAATGAGCCAGGAGCACTCTGATTATGCGCATTCTACGCTCGAACCGTGGGAACAAAATACCGAAACATGCGACACCTTTCGCTGTAACAAAGAAACGCTCAAGAAAGGACATGGCCAATTACGCACACCGAAATCGACGTGCTCCAAAGCCATGTTTGCTCAACCCCCCTCCCTTTTCACGCTTCGTTAAGGGCAGCAGCTACTCCCATCTTCTATTCTACAGAGCAATGGCTTCTAAAGCCTATGTTTCAAGACGGCGCGTTTATTGTGCGACCTGTATTTAGTGCAGCCCTGCGCAGGGGAGTTAAATCCTAGGCGCACAACTGGAGGAGCTGCCCCTAGTCCTGTAAATGAACGAATGCGTTCTTAAACGCGACTCATGCATAGCGTACCTCTCAGATCCATTTCTTATAAACACCCGCGGCTGATTAGAATGAACTTCCTTTCAGTTCATATCGTGCCTGCATTAAGTTCGTCCTGCCGTAAATCTTTCCTACCATATTTGCGAACAGACACTCATACATATTATTTTAGGCCCAGTTTTGACTACAGCATAGCGACACTTTTACAGCCTTTCAAAAACTCGCGTTCATTTCAATTCGCCACTCAGCACGTAGAAATCAAGTATGCGTGATTACTAGATTAAGCAATGAACTTTGATTTACCTTTGGATGACTGTTTTGTGCCCTTTACCTTGTTCCTTTATCATCCTGTTAACATTTCAGTGTACTACTTTTTCATACACTTCGTAAAAAACCTATTTCATGTACGTTTTTTTTTTCCTGTTGTTCCTAGCAATTTCTCAGATAGTTCCCATCAAATGAAATTTTTATTCGTAGCAACGATATAAACATATTGGAGGTAGAGAATATCAGGTACTCTATGCCTGTTCACAAGGAAGTTAAATTTCACAAACATGTATTTATTTGACATTGTTTGTACTTTGTGAAATACTCCACCTGTTGCTAAACTAAGACCCCGGGTCTTTTTAAGCTGTTTGTGACAGCTTTTTCCCTGGAGGATTCCCACCTTGTATGTTTCAAATAAGGTGGATTCTGGTAATAGATTCATAATGATGGATTGTAGAAAATCGGACATAAAAAATAAAGCCTGCTTGTTGCATAAACATAAATCAAAAATGAAACAAGAGGAAAAGATAAATTTTAATTAAAGGGGCAAGATTGTCATCCCCAGCAAAAGCTCAGCCAAATGATTGCCTTTTATTGATTGATTCGATGCACTATTCAATCTCACATAACTCTATGTCCAGTATATGTTTGCCGGTACTGAACACCTTAAAAATTTTATTAAGGAACAAAAGAGAACGTATCTTTTTTTTTTTTGAGTATATATAGTTACAAGAAGAGACTTTCACAAATAAGTAGAGTGCAGTGACGCAGATAACACATGTCAGCGTTGTTAAACAAACGTACGCATGCACTTAACAGACATTGTAAACCACACACGTGATACTATCATATCTCTAATGTTGCACATACTCTGTCTCTCGTAACAATTGTGGGAACATGTAAAAGAAGGGATCACAACAGTACAGATAAACAGTTACCCTATGCACCTGCGCAAAAAAGTCACAGCATCCCTTATGCATTCGTCTAAGAAGACTGGAAGGCGAAAGCCACCTTCTTCTTAGTCAATTGTATTAATATTTGCCGGCTCCCCCCGAAAGCTTTTTGCGACTAGCATTGCGCCGATATCTGTTGCATGGCCTCCGGGATCAGAGGCACTCCAAGCTTTCTTCACCTCCCGTGGTTTTTCAGTGCCTCAGTGATTCGCTCATCTTTGACTGAGCGATGATGTCAGGCGTTGAAGCCATCACGTAATGTTACCTTATGTAGCATGATAATGACGACAGTTTTAGATGCGAAGCAGCTTACAGCGGAGTTCAATCAGGGGGTGGTGTGCGTCCTGACCACCCTTACTGCGCGTGCGCCTACTCTCTCTCCCTCTCTCCTCCTTTACGAAGTTGCTCGGTCGGCTTCTCTCCTTTCCTCCCCCCCCCCCCCCCCCCGCGCTGCAGCCTGTAAACCCACTCCCTCCTCTCCCTCCCCCCATTTCATATAAGCGCGTGCGCTCGGTCGATGAAGTCTCGCTTGAATCGTGCGGTCGCTCCGTCGGTTCCCGGTCGCTGCAGTTTTTCTCGAGAGCCTCGCTACCTTCGCCGCAGACTCGCGTTGTCTCTCTGTAGCGGAAGCGGTAGCTCGACGCCGACGCTTGGCTTCGATGGTCGAGTGAACGTAAACGGAAACTTGGAGTGCACCCCCAATGCTGTTTCGCATCCCCTCGTGGTTCCCTTTAGCGGGAGTCGGTGTAATTTTTTGACGATAGTTGACGTCATGATGACATCTTAGGGTGACGTCACCGCATGATGATTTTTAGCGTCACATGTGTTGACGTCGACGTCGCTGACCCCAACGATCACTATCCGCTTCGATGAGGCATCTATCGCTTTCGCTTTAAATGAAATAACGCATCATTCGCCATCACAGATGTTAGAAGTAGCCATGCCAGCCGATGATACGGCCTCTCCATTCAGTAGTGCTCGGCTGCAGACCCAATGTCGCGCGTTCGATCCCGGTCGTGCGGGTCGCAATTCGATGAAGGCGACGGGTAGCATTTCGATGAAGGCGAAATGGTAGAAGCCCGCGTACTGTGCGATGTCAGTGCACGTTAAAGAACAGCAGATTCTCAAAATTTCCGGAGTCCACTACGGCATCTCTCAGAATCATACCTTGGTCTTGGGACGCAAAACCCCAGGTATTATTGTTATATCTAAATTCAGAAGTATTAGTAGTAGTAGTAGTAGAGTTAATGGTAGACGTCCTGTATTGTTAACACGTTTGAGAAAGTGAAATGCGTCAAACCACAGCTCCGCGAGAAGACTGTAACCAGGGCGCCACGAAGCGCAGCGTTAAGCGTGAGCCGGATGATTTGAATGTGAATGAGCAGCCACGACCGGCCGAAAATTGCCTCCGACCCGAGCGGCACCAATTTAGGAGAAAGCTCTTGACGAAGCAGCGCACTCTTCGCGTTCAAGCCGCATTGATTACGTCTCTGGAGAGTGGCGACACTCGCAGTGCTTTACAGAGCGGTTTTTAGACAAGAACAGAACAAAAAGAGCAATAAAGCCGTGACCCTGCATTCAAATAGGAATTCCCGGGCTGTTGAACGAACGCGAACGGAAATTAGAAACAAGTCACGCAGACGATTGGAATGAACGTTCTTCAAGTAGCGACAACACGTGTCGTTTTAAGATTTTTTTTTCTTTTGCGTATTCGAACAAGAACAGGTGTTATTGCGCCATAGTCAATATAGATGCAAATGAATCCAATCTTCGGGTAAAGACGCTGTGAATCGCGTTTGCTGACCGAAAGGCAGCGCATGGCATAAGACCTATATATATATATATATATATATATATATATATATATATATATATATATATATATTAACGTTGGTGTAAGTTTAATTACATTAACCAAGTTGGATAATCTGACGCCTCCCCCCAAGCTCGTAAGGCGAGAGCTTATTTGCACTCTGTTGACCGTCACTAAGAGGTCGCAGAGGCCGAGAATCGAACCAATCACTGCGTGTTTCACAGGAGACGGCTTACCACTAGACGGTGCAAACGGCAGAAGTATGCGGACGGCCATGGTCCGTGCACCTTTGCTGACAGGTGTACCTGTCACGCTGTCACACGATTCTCTCATGTGACTATAGTAGTCACATTTGCCTGTCATGCGACAGACGCATAATCATTTGCGCCCCTGTGATACAGCTCTAACGCAGCCATACGTTCACATCATGGGAACATAACAGAGTCATACGGCTTTCCGAAGTGAGTATCACGTTGTCACGTGTTATCGTCACGCACTCATACATCTCTGCTAATTGACAGCATGCAGTTACACGCTCGTGTGACCTAGTTGATTTAGTAGCTGATGTTACTATCCCATATTCACCTTCTATTGTCATGTTAATGTAGCATCGTCATGTACCCTCCTGATGCGAGGGTCACATGTTCACACGCTTTTGCCAAGTGCTCATGAAGCCCGCTTATCGGGCCATCCGGCAGCGACAAGCCACGTAACAGGTCCCACGTGACCACGTATGGGATTACGTGACAACGTGGGCGCGTAACATACTTTGTGATCACGTTACTATAATACATGACTGTGACGTGGGCACGTGCTGCTGTCTGTTTAGTCAAACCCCATGCCGTGTGTTCTTTGCAACCTAGTTGCGTGCTCTCGAAATGAGGAGACAGATGTGGGCTAGTTGGTTACTCCATTTATGGTGCATAGTTTTGTCTGGGTGTATCAGGACTGGTCGCAACAAGAAGCGCAGAAAACAAACACCAAATGCGTGGGAAAAAACAGGGGGTCACATAGAAAGAAATACCGTCATTGTCCGCTATAAAATGAAAATACTAAGAATAATAAAACATCATTAAGCAAATGACGTGCGAGATCTAGCCGCTGAAAAGCGCAGTCATCATGCACGGGTCATTAGGTACCCTTCCGCTCTCACCCACCGTGAGATGTAGTAATAGTTGACGCTACTTTTTCATCTCCAGAGACCCTTTCAGCGCGCGATGAGCGATCTTGTTAGCAACATTCATTTCTTCGGAAACATGCTGCCGCACTGTACATTTGAAAAAAAAAAAAGTGGATAAAAGTATATCCTCGCCTGTTATTGCTTTTCATATCTCCTCTTTACTTCGCTAGAATTTACGTGGGAAATTACGACGCGTACCAGATATATTCAATGCGATGCCCTTCATTACGCTGCTATAAACGGGCAGCAGAAATCCCAGGACCATCAAGGGTGCACACCGAATTATACTGCCACCAGAAAATAGAGTTAGCTCCTTCGCTCTTTGGATGACGCTACGCTGGAAACACATTCGCTGTGCTTTCCTATCCGTAGCTTGGGTTTTAGTATATGTTTATAGATAGAGCGCTGTATGAACAAAGCATCCGCTCGTAGAGCGTGCTACGTATGGAGCGAACACCCAAATAGGCCAGACAAATGAGAGAAATGCAACGCGGGACGTTGAAGAATTATGTTCTTGTGAGATATCTCTATAACCTGTCACAGTCGATCGCTGAATGCGCCCATCGGGAGTCCTCCATAAATACTGGCTTGTTCGATGTTATGCTTCCGCGTATTGCTGGAACTGTAGTGCGCATGCTCACACCGTGTGAGAATTTGGAATCAGTATACGCTGCAGTTCTCTCTACTCTTCCTTTTATTCTTTCTAACGTTTATGGAGCCCAAAAAGATGATATAAACAGGGGGAGAAAGGTGGACACAAGGTTGTGTCCACCTTTCTTCCTCTTTTGCCCGTTTCTTTGATACGTCATAAAAGTTGAATTCAATTATAAGCATGCCCAATATTACGTTGTTTCATTCTTTGCGTTCCTGATTTCTGTATTGCATTTTCCCTCATGTTCGTTTTGAATTGGTCCCTGTGTTGTCTCACGTTTCTGAAAGTCACTAAGCGAACGCTGTGAAAACAAGACGGCCGTACTTTTTCTTGTGTTTATTTATTTACATTCACTCGCTATGTGTTCCACCTTCTGTTCTTCATTTCCAGAAAGTAGAAGTGTGGTTGGTGTCATCCAATAATCGGTGCTCCAACATAGGCCATTTTTCTCTTTTTTTTCTTTTTTGCTGCTTATCTTTCTGCTCATCGGTGAAGTGAATATATCCAACAATCTGTCAATGCCTGGTGGGATAGTGGAGAGGGTCCCTCTCGGCTCGAGTATCCACTGACGGTTTGTACACACTAAAGTGAATTAATTTCAGGGGGGGGGGGGGGGGGCTATTTGTGACATCTCCCCAGCTCTTTGTGTCATCCATCTTCTTCCGGAGCGGAGACTATAGGGTAGCACCCGGGAATCCAGTTTTCCCTAAATGTCACCCTCTTTCGCACCCTGCTCTCCCGTTCCCTAATATCAGCAGCCAAAAGCCGCCGTTATAAGCCTCTCGACCCAAAATAACACAAAAAGGACAGCCAAACCGCGAAATGTAACGACCAACAAACATAGCAACTGAAGATGGTCGTCGTAAAGCCAGCATGCGCTCATCACCTGGCGCCCTTGTAGCCGAACGGCAACGGAAATTGGGAGAATAGGGAAAGCGGAAGAAGGGAAATGAAAAGAATGAAGGCAAAAGGGCAGAGGAGGCGAGTCGTTGCGGTGGGTAGAGTGCTGCGGTAGGACGAACGCCGTAGGCCTGCTGCTAAGACGGCATTCTCTCAAACAAGGCAAGGCAGAAACGATGTGGGAACGGGAGCAGGTTTGCTCCTGTCGCCGCCAGAACGAGGGTGAAAGAGAGAAAGAGGGAAATGAAAGAAAGGGAGGCGGCGCTGAGATTTATGATGGCAATCGGAGGACGCGTCGCCCTGTTCTCGGGGCTCTGCTGGCCTCTACCGCTAGGGGTCGCCCCTGTTCTTTCCCCAGGAATATTTCACTCCCTCAACTTGCTTCCCGACCGAGTTCTCCTTCTGTCCCTCCACTGACAAATCCTCTCTCTGTCCACAGTCTCTTACCAACAACACAATACTCATTTTCGGCTCCATCTAGTGGGAGCGCCTTTTTTATCTAAAATTGAAAAGATAAGACATTGTTCTTCATCTGTATTATTTAAAAAGAATGTTTTTTGAATTGCTGAATCACTACGCATTTATTCCTCTAAAAATATTGTGCTTTGAAGTACTTGTCGTGTACCTTTATATTTATTTCTTGCTGTAATACAACACACCTTTCTTTCTTGTATGTTCCTGTTCTTGCTAACCAACTTTTATTGGAAATCAACGACAGGGGGTCTTCTTAGAGCATAGTGCCAGAGGACCTTCTACTATGCATTTATCATATGTTTTTCGTTATAAGATCTCACTTAGCTGAAGTGCACTTGACAACATAAGCAGGCCAAGATACCGTCTTTCAGACCATCGTTCTCGAGCGAAGCATTATTAGACCTCACGGTATTACTGGCTGAAGGCCTTCAATCTGATATATTATTAATTCTGAAGCACCCAGCACGTAACTCTAACCAACCGGTGACCATTGCTATCTAAGCTGGCTGCATATATTCAGAATGACATTCAGCGGTGGAGTCGTCGAGAATTACGCTGAGTTCAGCACCTAGATACGAGGAGCCACTCCTAATTAAGGCGTACTGCGATGCGCATTTTTAATGGAAAGCTTTCCGGCGAGCACGTCTTGAGTACGGTTGATAACGACTTCCTGTAAGACCGAAATGATTAATAAATTAAAATACAGGGCGAGGCAGGAACCTTAGGTGCATTCCGTGACTCCCGACTCCGCGTATTCGTGGAGATATGGAAATGTTCAATTCGCGCTATTCACACAGCGATAGCGTATCAAGTAGGTTAACTGGAGCGAAATGTGCAGATCCAATGTTCGGTTACTGCCCAGTGAAGCTTTTCGGAGAACTGGCTAATCGTATGCCGCAATGTTCGTAATTGAGTTGAGAAAGTCCATGATTACCTTACGGCTTTTTCCGCAGCGGAGTGAATAAAGAAGACAAACACTTACGGATCCCGACTTACAAAATAAGTGGTGCAACTGCATGCATATCATGCAAGGCCAGAGTGGCTTACAGACATTGTCATCATCATCATTATCATCGTCACATTAGCCGAGCTTCCGAGAAGTTGAACCAATAAATGCAATCTGATCACCATCGGGCTAGACATGTAAATGGGCAAATACAAAAAAATTATGTATTTTTATGGAAATGCGCGAGTACCATAGCGGGTTTCGCAATCCCAAGTGGAAATACAGACGCAATGAACGAATCATTGTGTGAGTATGTACTGAACCATATCACAGTGTAACAACACAAAGAAGCCTCAGCCTCGAATCAATCAATCTGAGGTGCGAGAACTCAAGCATGAGCCTTGTCTTGGTCGACCAACGCACATTGCTTCAAGCAGAATGGTAGAAATAGGAAGCAAAAATGTCTGGAGCTCTGTGGAAACTTGACGGGAGTTACTGAAAATATTTGCCGGCATAAATCAAACATCCACAAAAAATATAGACCGGCAGGTGAAAAGTAGTGTCGGAAACAACATAAATCAGTCCCGCACAACTTGCTGCGCACGTGTCATTGCGCAGGCTGAAATAGCGCAGTGCCTTGCAGGCAGAACTTGCACCGCAACATTTCCAATCGCCAATTGCACGCTATACCCTCACGGCGATATCACGTCCCTCAAGGCCAGCGTTCTGCGGCCCAAATATCGATCACCACGCAGGATCGCAGCGCTTCGTCCTCTTCATTCGCCGGGCCACCCTTCGCATCGCTATACATTCACAGCAGTTCTCGTACTTCGACGTATAGCCGAGCATTACGTTTATCCGCCATACCGGCAAACGTATGTCAGGCTAGGCACGTATGCGGTGTATCGCTGCATTGCCATTGGATACTTCCCGAAGCGTAGACACTTTCATCGATCACTGCACAGCGGACGTGTGGTTGTTAAGTTTTGTTCTTGTTCTTTTTTGCGCAAGCATCGCTTGCAAACTTTCTTCCTGCGCATCAAATTGAAATGTGAGCATGGGGTACCAGAGTGAGCAACACTTTGCATATAGTGTTCGTAGCATTCCGGCTCTGCTTTGAGGTATGCGCTCGCGGACTGAAACGCGACATGAAGATATTGAGTATAACGACTGGTATGCGAGTATAACGACTCGTATATTGAGTATAACGACATGGTTAATTAGACGACACGTCTCCCGCCACGGTTAAACAACTGCCGTGTACAGCTACATCACGATAACAACGCCACCATCAACAAGCGATCTCTTTATTTTTCCTTCTTTTTTCTTTCCTCCCCAAACAAAAAACAATGCAGTATCCGGATCAGTGACTGAAAACGGTGAATTAAAAATAGGAAGAAGGAAAAGGACCACAAGGCCTGCACGGCAAACTCCTCTCGCTTCATTAGGCCCCTTTACTTCGCGCGTGAGCAACTCTGAGCTCGCTTGTACGAAAAACGTTTGCTCTTCTCAGGGCCAGAGCTTCTGTGCAGCGCCCGCTGTTTGCACGTTTGCATAAAGGGATTAGTTTGCACGCGCACATGGAGCCGTCACACATGGAGAGAGAGAACCTCGTTATTGCGTTCGCCGCCAGAAAGTGCTAGAAGAGAGCAAAATTAGAGGAAAGAAAACTGGGTGACAGAGAGGAGAGCGAAGAGTCTGTGGAAGGAGGATACCACGTGACCCGGCTGTTGCTTGAGGATGAGGAGAAGAGGGTAGATTCTAGGCTGGGCATTCAGTTTTACTACATCTTTTTCAGACCTCCTCGCCCAGTGCTGCGTTTCAGCGTAATTAGCGTCGCTTGGCGAGACGCGCACGCTGGAAACGCCCAGCGAGCAACCGGCGTAACGGCAAAGGCGCGCGGTGCAATCACAGTCCCCGTGCAGACTGAAGAGTGGTCTGCCTCGCCCCGGCTGACGTGGTTACGGGTGCGCCGGATCAAGAAATTGAGACCCGCTGGAGAGCTCGGGATGAGAGCTCGCCGTGCCGGAGTACACGGATTACCCTAGACAGAGTTAGCTGCGTATAGAGCTGTGCGCCGCCTCGCCGCGCCGCCGCCGCCGCCTATTTTAGCTCACGCCGGTCGCGCCGCCGCCGAAGTTTCGAGAGTGACCACGCCGCCGCCGCCGCCGCGCAATAATTGCGGCGCGCCGCCGTTAGTCTTATTTTAACCCGAACGGTGAATCTGGACATAAAATACATGACTTGGAAGTAAAATACATGGGAGCTCGGCCATCAACGCGCCCTCTCTTTCCGGTTCTTCCTCTACGACATCATTTTGACGTCACGAAGTTTTCCTAACTCTCTACTCAAATTAGAGGAACGGAATGCCACAGACCTGCTTCAATCATAGAGGGATTCACAGGTATTCACAGGTACAGACGAGCGCGAACGAACAAGTGCCACAGTTATTTCGCTGTGTTTGAAAAGCGTGTTCTTTTCGGAAACGGGGGGGACTGCCGTAAGCGAAGCGACCTTCGTGCGCTCGGTAACTACAACGCAGTCGTTCCGGCAAAAGCCCTATTCTCCCCCCACCGCGAGATAAGCGCGCGCGTGCGCAAGGGCGTCTACCCCCACGTGGCAAAGTGCGCGAGGCAGCGCAAGGGAGATGAGCGCATGAGCGCGGGCGTCGCGACGAGGGGGGGGGGAGCGAGCTAAGCCCCGCCGAGCGCGGCCTTTGCGCCATCTCGTTGGTAATGCTGAAAACAAGCTGAAAACTCGCTCTATATAAATAGCTCGCCGTTTGAACGTTGAAGGACGTGCGCTTTCGTGGCTCAGTGGTTAGCGCCGAGCGCTGCAGAGCGTGAGGTCCCTCGTTCGATGCCGCGCGTCGGAAACATTTTTCTGAATACGTGGTGGAGGTGCTGGGTACGAGGACCCAGGATCGAAAATTCACCTCCACCACGTATGACGTCTTGGTTTAGACGGCGTTTACTCGGTCCAAGGACTCGGCAGCGAACAGGCAGCCTCAGGCAGTGCGCGCACACACGATGACGATGGTGATGACACCCGGTCACGATGAGGACAGAGAGACGAACGGATGATGATGATTATGATAACGTACAGATGAGAAGAAATCAGAAGACTAATGCATCCGACCGGGGATTCGAACCAGCGACCCCTCGCTCAGCAGCGCGCTGCGTAAGACCACTCAGCCACTCGCCGTGCATGCGTCGGCATTCTAACGGCAAGCTATTTATAGACACCATTTACCGCTGGCGGCATGCAGATCTCGGAGGAGCTTGAGCGTGTTTTCTATCATGCAACGCTCCTGAATTTTCTTTCAGTTTGAAACCTGCCCTTGAGACGCGCACAAAAAGGTGCCCCTTTCTATACCCACTCGTGATGTGGAACGAAGAAAAAAAAGAACCAACGTGTGCGCGGCAGGAGACGCAGAGGGGTCATTCCGCGCGCCGCACTTTAAAAGAAGAAATATCTAAGAGCGTCGGCCTCTGCGTTGTCGACACTTGCAGCGGGTTGCTCGAACACAAAGGCGTAACAACTGTGATAGTTTTTAGATGTGAAGCATCTTATGGCGAAGCTTAATCGGTGGTGGTGGTGGTGGTGGTGGTGGTGTGCCGCGTGCCCACCCTTACTGCGCATGCGCAAACCCTTTCAAAAAAATAAAAATAATAAAACCTCCTCTCCCCCTCTCTCTCCTCTAGGCATCCCTCGCCGCGGCAACCACACGCTCACTGCGCATGCGCCTCCCCTCTCCCCTCCTAAGCTGCCCCTCTCTCCTCTAGGCATCCCTGCCCGTGGCATCCACACTCCCACTGCGCATGCGTGTCCCCCCCTCTCTCTCCTCTACGCTCCCCCCCTCTCCCCCTCTAGGCATCCCTGCCCGCGGCGTCCACACTCCACACAGATGGTGTAATTGTGCGGCGTCCACACAGATGGTGTAATTTTTTAGTTCACGCCTGTCCTGTGCCTACCTGTGCATCCTTTTCTAGCGTCCTTCTTCGTGCTTCAGCGGGAAGTTGCAAGTATCGAGCTGCTTGTCGTTCTTCGTGATACATTCCAATTTATTGCTATCGCATTCTTGCTTCGCCCTTGCGGCGAAACTGTGACATTTTTTATTTTTTATTTTTTTGCGCTCTTCGTGACGCCAGGATAGTGACTCACATGACATAATTAGGGCACATACTCTCGACTGGTCTACACAGGAATGTCAGTTGTAAGTTGTATCCTACCCTGCTTTGCCATGCCTTCGACCACCTGTTCTTCCTTCCCTCGCACAATTATCGTACGCGATGAACTGATTTCGCCCCATTTTGTGAGTTTCAGACTGCGCAAGCGCAAAGAACAGCGTGTAGCCGACAAGCTCAAAATCCTGATAGGCTCATCGCTAACATTGTACACGTGCTTTATGAAGAAATGAGTGTTGAGGAGATATCGCCTGTAAGAATAGTAGTGAAAGCGAGAACGAAACCTGCCGGACTATTTGATTCTTCCAAGAGACGAACTCTTTACAGCGAAGGCGATGCAAATCTAAAAAAAAAGGGCCAGCCTGCTTCCACAGTTTTTGCATATTTTTTATTGCGATAAAAATTATATGGACACTCCGTACAGGTTTTCATCGTCGCCGTCATGTTCCGTACAAAGTCCAACCCATCAACTTTTGTACACACATCGTATGCTGTACCCGCTAGTAAAACCTCGCGAGCGCTAGCCAGGAACACGGCTGAAGCATAAATTAAAGCTGCCCATCTCCGTCGCACGGAGGGCGCGTGCGAGAACATCACTCCGCGTGCGATGCCTACCGTCGATTGCTCCTCAACCAGACAGCAAGCGCCTTGTCTATCTTTCGCTGGACCAAGTAGTATGAAGGGATGCCGGGGTAAAG
Source organism: Rhipicephalus appendiculatus (assembly GCA_030522465.1). NCBI lineage: Eukaryota > Metazoa > Arthropoda > Arachnida > Ixodida > Ixodidae > Rhipicephalus > Rhipicephalus appendiculatus. The sequence continues at coordinate 44,360 of JALIZH010011474.1, forward strand.
GGGCTGCGTGGCTGGAGCCGCAACTGTGAACTTTGACTATTAGAGCGCGGTCATGAGCGCTGGCGAGCGCGCTAACTCGGCAGGGATCAGCAAACGGCTCATATACTCTTCTACGCGCTGCGATCTCACCACTTCGTGCTGCGAGCACTAACACGACAAACTGCACGAAAACCACTGCTTTCACGTGAACCGGCCGCATTCCCTAACACCAGCATTTTGCAGTTCCTTGAGATCGGATGAAAAAGAGTTAGCTACTAGCCTTAACTCGTGATAACATTACGACAGGTTGCTATCGCATTCACTGCTTCGCCCTTTAGGGGAAACGGTTTTCTTTTTTTTTTCAAAATTCAAGGGTCAAATTTCTCGCCCGACCAACTCTTGAACCCTCCCCCCTCCCCCCCCCCCCTCGCGCCGCGCCGCCGCCGATCCGATGGACCCCGCGCCGTTGACGCGCCGCCGCCGGAGGTGCAAACACCGGCGCGCCGCCGCCGGCGATTTTAGGACCGGCGCACAGGTCTAGCTGCGTATCCACCTTTCTTGTGTTTTAGGGGCGAATCTCCTTAGGGCCTAGCCTTGTCGTCGTCTTTGTCCGTCACGGGGAGATTCGAGACAAAAAATGGTTTAACAATAGTCTAATATCAATCATAATTGGGACAGAACAATATAACACACCTAGAAGCATAAGCCCTTTAAACTAGTCGGCGACTTAACGTACACATTATGAACCTTAGGACCTATCTTTGTCGTCGAAGCTCACTTTCCGCTGTCACGGTGGTTAGAAAACCATTGTTATAGTCGAAACATGTGTGTATGTGAATTAAAAAAAAAGGTTTACAGTAGACGAACAACAATTATAATTGTGAAGAAGCAATAGGAAACACCTACAAGCACCAACCCTTTACACTTCAACGTAGACATTATGGACCTTAGGACCTGGCTTCGCCCACTCCTGATCATTCACTTCGTGGAGATGCGTCGATGTTTTTTTCTTTCATTGGTGGCACCGCGGATGCACCCTTCTCTTAGCGGGAATTTCGCGAAACGCTATGGTAGCGTCTCCGCATGCCTTTTGATTTCGGAGGCTTTTTGTTCTGGCGATACCGGCTGTACCGAATCACACTCGGCAAAGCTCAGCACAGAGTTTCCTTCAATATTTACAAGAGGGAACTCTGCGCTGCCATCGTTTAGCCACCATGGGAACGATGAATAGTGCGTGGATTTTCCTAATCCTCGTGCCTGCGGCTTCGAACGCACTTGTGGTTTTGTTCATTGCTGTGTTTTTCGAAATTGTTTCGAATGAATGCGTCGTTGTGAACCTCGTGACCAATTTCAGTTGGAGAATCTAAAACGGTCAAGGTGGTGGAGTGCAAGTACTGAACGTTTGCACAACCTTGTCTTGCGACAGAGCAGACGCAGGCTACACCGAGCCAAACGTAGCCGAAAGAACGCTAACACCAATTCATGTACTACCCATCATTTCCATTCTGGCTGAGTCGCCATAGGTTTCAGCTCCCGTAGATATTAGCGACAGATTTCCCTCTAGGGTTATATTAGGAAACTCTATGGTTCAGCGCCCCTACCGAAACGACAAAGGACAGCACAGCATCAACGTGAGGGCAGCACGTGGCGCCAACTCACTCGCATCGCATCGAGCTCCTCCTACTTTCGCAATGGCTAAACTGAAGCGAGCCCGCGTAGCCTACTAAGCAGGAAAGCACGCGATGGCTTAGTTTCCTAACTACTCTCACTTACGCTAAGAGAAAAAAAAATAAAAGGAGAAAAAGCGGATAAAGAATAGCCAGTTCCAACGGCTTCCGAATGCCACTAAGTTGCAGATGCTCGAGGCAACGAGGCTTCGGATTGGGGAGAGAGAAAGAGAATAAAAAGGGGAAAGCGGGTCTTATTTGCAGTATTGCGCAAGTTCCTCAACTGTACGTGGTGTGCTAGAGAAAAGAGAAGCGTTTCAACGGCGGCATTGGAACATTCCCTAATTTGGCACAGGCCAGTGAAGACAATACTTGTAGTGAAAAAAAAAAAAAGAACAAAAGAAAAAAATGGGCTTCTAAAAAAAGCCGTGTGCTCAAAACTTTTGCAAGTCAAGGCGCAGAAAAAGGAAGGGAGGTCGAAAAATAGGTGGAAGAAAAAAGGAAAAGCTGATTAACATACTGCAAAAAGAACACAAAGACCGAGTCACTGGTACTTTATGTTTAGCTGTCCTCGTTAATACGCTTAAACGCCTGCGTTGTTCACGTTGTAGACCGCTGCCCAAATGATGCCTCGTTGGTGGGTGTTACGATGTCGCGACCATCCACGTCCACTTAGTTTCTGAAAAATAACTAAAGTTGCGCCATTCGTGTCAGTGTACAGACAACTCATCTCCCGTGCGCTTTGTATATTGCAAATGAAGTTAGTGGAGCTGTGAAGCTCGCGGAACTCGGCTATTGGTCAGAAATAGGGACTTGTACAATTCTTCCGCTAGAGTGTTCGAGAGCGTTGCAGTTCTAAGTGATGTAGGGGGGAAACTCCGTGAAAATGGTATGAAAAGAGCGATACATTCTACAATGCAATGCATACAGAAGCAAATTGCGTATTTTCATGGTGTCCGACAGTATAAAAATGTACGGACATAACATGCTAGTGCGCGAAAGTGCTCGCTCCTGATGGCAGCGCCACTGGAAACTCGGCGATGATAAGAAATCGCTAGCTTCTAAGAGTTGGGCACTAGCGTTTTAGAAGATCGTGTAAGCGGCACTTTGTTCGTCCGGGTCTAGGTTGTTTAGTTGATGGTGCACGGTGCGTGGTCGACTGCGCTAGAGTCTCTTCGTACAATATTTCTGGTTCCTTCGGCATGGTGACCTCCCATGCCAATGGTAGCAAACGCAGGTACAACAGCACAAATAAGCTGTTTTCACTACAGCGAGAAAACCTGTATGTTCCTGGAGCACACGCTAGTGGCGCTGCTGCAGCTGCTAGGAGAGGAGACATCGGCAAAAGGACGCAGTTGCTACCTTATATTTTTCAGGGACTTTACATCGACTGGGTTGAGAGCTCACTCTAAGGTGCTTCTCCTTCTTCCCTACATGCCCGGTTTCAGTTCCTTAAGACGTGTAGAAAAGGTTCTTTAAGCTCCACTTACGTCGTCGGCTATTTGTTGGGGTAATTGCTGCCTTCTACATTTTTAGTGGACTGGTGGCCAGTAGTAGGGTTTGCACAATTTTTGTGGCGCATACCCGTTTATGATGGACCGTGACTACCTGACACACCGTGACGGCATTAGACGCCGACAAGCAGAGACGCTAAGGTGCTTCCACCTAAAAGGGGACTAGTTGCGTGCATAATAATGCAAAATATATACAGGAAATCGATGCATGTAGTCGCAGAGACGTGTCGAAATGTAATGCGGCATCAACAATTTCGTTCCCTCCTGCACCAGTGATGTGGATGGTTCGAGGATATCACATTTATAAAAATAGTGGTCTGTGACAACTAAAATGATAGATGGATAGATAGATAGATAGATAGATAGATAGATAGATAGATAGATAGATAGATAGATAGATAGATAGATAGATAGATAGATAGATAGATAGATAGATAGATAGATAGATAGATGAAAAGGGCAATAGGCAGACATTCATTTGACTTTGCTGACGTTATGACATTATTTGCTCAACTGTAATATAGGAATGCCAGTGGTTAAGAGCGAAATTATTGAAGAACCTATTGATAATCCCTGACAAAAAAAATGGCACACATTGTAAATTCCAAAGTGCGTACGGAGAAAGCGTGTGGCCATTCGACTGACTATACCATGTCTTTTTTCTTTTACACTGTCAGTGGGATAACACACAAACCGAACGTGTGCGTGTTTTCTCGTTTAATTTTTTACCGCTAATCGCAGCGAGACGCGAGACTAATCTTCCTCCGTTCGCATGCGTTCGTATTTTCTCGCGCTTTGCGCATCGTACAAACGCCATCCGCGTACCAGCGCTTAAATTGACGGACCCTTTGTAAATTCCAAAGTGTGTTCCACGAACGCCTGTGTCCATTGAGACGGCGTCGGTCAGAATGATTCCAAACGCTGGGAACAGCGACGCTACGCAAGTAAAGCGTGAGCGCTGTAGTTTCCGACGCGACCGGCGTCCGTTTGCGCACCCCGGCGGCCACCTGGCTCCATGCTAGGGCTCGGACGGATGGACGGCACGGACAGACGGGCGGACGGACGGACACGGACGGACACGGACGGACACGGACGGACGGACGGACACGGACGGATAGACAGACGCCGGACGGATGGACGGACACGGACGGGCGGACGCCTGACGGATGGACGGACGGACGGACGGACGCCGGATGGAGGGACAGACGAACGGACGCCGGACTTACAGACGGACGGGAGCATGAGGCATTAAAGGCTTTCGCCTTAATAAACGCCACGTGTTACTAAAGTAAAGCGCTCTTCCTCTTAGTAGTGTACATACGCAGTTCGCCGTTATGGTAGCTTGCGACTTCTCAGTAAACTCTTCATTTGATAGTCAGAGGTCGTGTCATGTCTACATATCCCGTGGCCTTCGTCTCAGGATACGACGCTGTTAGTTACAACGAACCAGTGGAAGCATGCCCAGTTCTATATCGTCTTTGGACACATCAAGTTATGTTTCCTCGTTTGTTTCATCCATATTCGTCGCCACCGCTTACACAGCCAGCGAATCGCGACACAAGGGGATAAAGTCGCCTTCAGGGCCAAACACGCTGCACGAACCGCTGGGGACCGCAACTGTCTCTATTTGTATAAGCAACGCACCGCCTCCAGCGTTCCACGCTTCGTATAAATCGCCGCGTGCCCTACAAACAGTGGACCGAGCAACGAAGCGAGACATGTCGCGATCTCGTTCGTCGACGCGAGGCGACAGTGGAGTAATAAAGACACAAAGAAAACTGAAGAAGACCAAGAGTTTAGTTGGAAAGGCAACTGCGCAGTATCGTGGGCAAGCTATACGCCGAAGAGAAATCGCGACAGGGTCTCAAAGGGACACCCATGGCCTTCACCCAGAGTCTGAATCGCTCTGTCCATCTCTGTCTCCCTCACTCGCTGTCAACCATCCCTTCCTTCACTTCTTTTGGCGATCGTGCCCTCAGCATCCCTTTATTATCTTTTATACCAGTCTCTCTCTGGAATATTCCCTCTTTCTAGCTAAATCTGTCTATATTTCTGTCTCTGTCGACCTTTCCCTATCTTTTTATGTCCCTCTGCCTCCGTGTTTCATTTTGTCGACATGTATCTGTCTATATCTCTCCATATGGCTCTTTCTATCTCTCGCGCTATAATTCCCCCCACTTTCTTTATCTATTCATCTCTCTCTCCCTGTCTTTATATTCATATTCAGTTGCCTTCCTCCATTTCCTAATCTATCTTTCCATCTTCTTAGACGCCCTTTCTGTCGGATTTATATCTCTCCCGAATTTATCATTCTTGCTTTTGTCTCTGTCGATGCATATTTCTTTATTTTGTTCTTCTCTATGATTTCGAATCTTCGTTTCACTCTCAATTCATCACTCTTGCTTTCTATATATATATATATATATATATATATATATATATATATATATATATATATATATATATTCCCCTTTCTTTCCCTCTTAATCGATCTCTTCATCTCTGTTACCCTTTGTATCAGTCCCACTCTATGCTTCTATTCATGTACCTCCTTCTCTTTCCCTTTCCTCGTTCGGTAGATCTCTTTCCCCCCTCTCTTCTTTGCGCACCCATTCGTCTTCAGGCACGCTGTTTACAAATCTACGGCAGGGCAATTTTTCTTCCTTTAGTCACCGTCTCCTCCCAATGAACGCCCCTCCTTTCCCTGCGGAGATACGCCACTCTGCAAAATAAATAGGTTCAGTTCACTAGTGCAGTTGCCAGTATCATCGATCTTTCCCCTCCTTCTTCATCTCGAAACCCTTGCTCTCCTTCAATTTGTATTTCTGCCGACGGATTCTCGTATCTAGGGCGATAGCAAAAAGGAAAGCCCCAGGGGCACTAGAGAACGCTTCGTTCTCAAACATTTATGCCGCTTGTGTTCAATGTATAATTTTTTTCTCTTATTCTCACAATATGAACATCTGCATCGACACTGTCTGAAGCCCTCCCTGAGTGTTCTTTGGTGAACAAAAATTATTACAGAAATGAAAGCTAAATTGCAAATGCGATGTCGTTTACTTAAAGCTTTAACTATAATTATGGACAATGTGGTGCCCATACCTCGCGAAATCACTCCGAGGCACGTCGTCAGTGCCAGTAACAGTGAAAAACATTGGGGGGACCTTTAAGCTTCGCCTTAAAGAGTTGAACGCGACAGCGATATACTGTCCCTAGTGCGTACTTCAACCACTTAGTGCATTCTATGTAATGGGTAGCATGCTTTCAACCACGAGCAATTTTGCGCGTGAAATGTTGTCGAACTTGGCATGCACCCGCTACCTGGTCTTAAGGGAATACGCGCAGTGACGTGTGTACCTTTTTTAATGGGTAGGTGGCTTGAAACCACGTCGTTTTTATATTCATATATTCCGAGGCCCGATGGCAATGAACGCTTGTACCACGCAATATTACTGCGATATTACATGTTGTATTGTGACGCCTGCATAATGGACGCGTGTGCATCGACCCTAGCAGCTTTTTTAAATGCGAAGCATTTCTTAGTGAACTTCGGCGACTTTGAGCGTATCTATCTATCTATCTATCTATCTATCTATCTGTCTATCTATCTGTCTATCTATCTGTCTATCTATCTGTCTATCTGTCTGTCTATCTGTCTGTCTGTCTGTCTGTCTGTCTGTCTGTCTGTCTGTCTGTCTGTCTGTCTGTCTGTCTGTCTGTCTGTCTGTCTGTCTGTCTGTCTGGCTATCTATCTAGCCGCCTACGACTTTGTGCTCTCCTGGCCGTATCGTTAATGGTATTTATACTGAAATTGGCATGGTATAACCTGACTGTATGACAAACATGAATGACTGGTGATATCATGAAAATCATCACTAACTCGTCATGAAAAGTATGATTTGCACGCCATGGCCATAGTGCTCCCGAGGCCGTTTTCCTAACTTGATATATTCAAAAATTTCTGCATGACCAACATAAATTACAGGCGGTAATATGAAAATCATGACCTGCATGTCATGTACAACATGATTTACATGCCACCCTCATGATACTCCCGTGGCCGCTTCGCTAGCTTGATATACACCAAATTTTTAAGGCGAAAGCCTTTAATGTCTCTTGCTCACATCCGTCCGTCCGGTCATTCGTCCGTCCGTCCCTCAAGCCGTGGCCTGGCACGGAGCCAGGATGGCGCCGGGGCGCGCACACGGACGCCGGTCGCGTTGGAGTCAACAGCCACGGGCAACAGTGCTCGCGCTTTGCTTGCGCAGCGACGCTCTGCCCAGCGTATCTAATCATGCAAGGAGGGAGAAGCGTGCATCACGTTCCATTCTGACCGACCCGTCTCAGTGGGCACAGGAGTTTGAGGAACATACTTTGCAATTGACAAAGTGTCCGTCAATTTAAACTCTGGAACGCGGATGTCGTCTGCACGATGCGCAAAGCGCGAGTATACGAACGCATGCGAAACGGAGGCAGATTGGTCTCGCGTCTCGCTGCGATTCGAGGTGAAAAAATTAAGCGAACATAAGTGGCAGGTGGTAACATGAAAATCTTGGCATGCATGTCATCTACAATGCCATTTACATGCCACGCTCATGGTGTGCTTGCGTCCAGTTCGCTAGCTTGATATACACCAAAATTGGTATTGCGTGACGTGACTCTATGACGAACACAAATGACAGGTCCTAACATGTAAATAATGAAATGCATATTATGTACAGCATGATTTGCTCCTTCCTGGCTGCTTCGCATTACATCGATTCCCACAGTGCGTGGGATCTGCCGGTTTTGGTATTTTATTTTTGGCCCACATACACAAAATATACGTGAACACTGGCCCTACACAGCCTCATCACAAAAAACGTTATATGGCGCACATGGCGTGGCACCAGATGTATATTACGATAGAAGCGGCGAGCACATCATCAGAAGTTTACTGCATACTTGAGCATATTGTAAGCAACTGCACACTTGTATATTTGCGTGCGCGCGTGTACTTGCTTGTTTTTGTAGATTGTGTGTGATCAAGTACACAAAGTGAAACAAAACAAAAAATAAAGAAGGGGGAAAGGGAAAATGGAATGATATGAAAGGATTTTGTTTACGTTCCTCAATCATGTCTTGAAGATTGAGAAGACGAAAATTGAAAATGAACTGGTTGTCCAAACATAAAGCGCTATGTCGCCGCCACTTATTATATACGTATCAACAAAAGGCGCGGACGCACACTGAAAACATCCTGATAAAAACAACAGAAAAGGAGAAAAGCTGTTCGACCGTTTATATACAAAAGGATGAAGCAAGAAAATACAAGCAAATTAAAAAAAATTACACCATCTCCCGCTAAAGGGAACCATGTGTAGATGTGAAGCAGCGGGCGCTAACGCTTACACTGGCGGTGGCGTTGACGCTGGCGCTATAGCAGCGTTGCGCAGGAGAGAAAACTGAGGAGGCGCAAAGCACGCAGTGATGGAGCGGTGTTTCCTACTGGAACATGCCAATCGCTGCTAATGGGCAATGAGAGACAGAAGACTCCGACTGGACACAGAGACCCGCAGTCGGCTTTTAGTTAACGCGCACGCTGCGAATTTTTATTGTTCAACAACGCACAGGAGAAATCTCCCACCGGCACCACCTTGAGGTCAAGATCCATTGCCATATATACGGGATGGACAATGAACGGTTGTGCAGCGCGAGCAGTCGGTTTTTTCAACCAAGAAACTCGCTAGCAGACGCTGCCTGCGTCGGCGTCGCGAGCCGAGAGAGGGGGGGTAGCGTAGGAGAGGAGAGAGAGGGGGGGGACGCGCATGCGCAGTGGGGGGTGTGGACGCTGTGGGCAGGGATGCCTAGAGGAGAGAGGGGGGGAGCGTATTAGAGGAGAGAGAGGGGGGGACGCGCATGCGCAGTGGGAGCGCGGGGAGGGATGCCTAGAGGAGAGAGGGGGGGAGCGTAGGAGGGGAGAGAGGAGGGGAGGCGCATGCGCAGTGAGGGTATGGTTGCCGCGGGGAGGGATGCCTAGAGGAGAGAGAGGGGGGAGAGGAGGTTTTTTTATTTTTTATATTTTTTTGAAAGGTTTGCGCATGCGCAGTAAGGGTGGTCACGCCGGCACACCACCACCACCACCACCACCACCACCACCACCACCACCACCACCACCACCACCGGATTAAGCTTCGCCATAAGATGCTTCACATCTAAAAAAAAGCATGCCACGAATGACTGGATCACAACAGGGAGGGCTCTTCACGCATTTCGTTGGCCTTCTCCGATGCGGTCCAAAACGGAAGAATGGCTTCGCAAAAGCACTCAGCCTCTTCTTCGTTCAATTTTCTTTTATTTTCTCTCAAAGCTAAAAGAAACCCAAGCTAAAGCCGCCTTCCTTTTTTTTTAACATTTTTTTCTTTTCTGGAATCCCGACTGCCTCTCGTCGGCTTAAGAACAAGGACACCGATGGAAGCAGGGCCAAGCGTAGAGGCGACAATGATAAGGCGACGCAAACCAATTTTCCATCCATGTTGTCCCGGGAAGATTTTCACCACCTCTGAGCCCTCAAAACTGTCTCTTCTTTGTTGTATATGAAGCTTGCTTCACTTTCGTATTTTTCTCTCTGTCAAGTATTTTCCCCATCAGCTCTTATCGGGCTGTGCGCTTCAATATCCTCTAGTGTAAAGAAAAATAATAAAAGTGCTGAAAGTTCCTCTCCGAAGGCTTTAGACCTTGGAAGATATATTAGTTGGGAGCTAGCAACATCGAGTGAACTTCACATCGCTACTTTTTTCATCGCGTGGCCTTTTTCATGACCCTACTTCAACTAAAGCGAAAAAATAGTCATTCTTTTTTTTTATTTTGCTTAGTTGGCGTAATGAACGTTCTATAATTGTACGTGTGGTTTCGCAGTGTAAACAAAAAAAAAATAGCCAACGTTTAGGATTACGTTTCACTCGAAATAGTGTAATACAGTTATACTCGCGGACAGCTTTTCTTGGCACTGAAGGGAAAGATAGGGGGGCGGAGCATCTGCACATGTAACCCTACGCAAGGTAGTCCGGCTTGACATGCGTCTCGTACCGCTGTGGAAAGTGATGGCTGCGCGCAATCAGCGTTGTATTTGGACGCAGACGCCGCTGCAGCGTTTGAGGCACTTGGCAAAAGGCACGAATTTCTCACGCGTTCAAAAACGCAAAGTGACAACCTATAAAGTAAAACAAGCACAAATATCTCATTGGGGTGCGCTCCGTTGTGTGTGAAAGAGCTACATGTAAAAAATGAAAGGAGTATTTTTTTATATCTTTTACACAAAAAAGACGGAAGAAATTGTGGGACTATATCAATTAGCGGTGAGATACGCCCGATTTGGCTCTGTAGCCTTCGCTTCAGTGCCAAGAAAAGTTGTCGCCGAGTATAGTAAGATCTGCTACGGTAGATGCAGTGGTTCCGGTGCTTGGCTGCTCACTCGAGGGAAGAACCCCCGGTGCTCGAAATTTTCGGAGCCCTTCACTATGGCGTCTCTCATATTTATATCCTCGATCTCGGAAATGAAATCCTGAGAAAAGAAATCCATGCATATCCACGAAGTGAATGATGATGAGTGGGCGAAGCAGGGTGATTGTTTGGTAACCGTGAATCTCCCTTGACATTTTGCCCCCTCGCTCATGGAAATGAGTTACAACGCGTGTGATCAGTATGTACAGCCGTCAGCACCTTTAACTCGAACGCTCCGACGCGTGTCCTCGGCTCACTTGGACTGAGGTCAGCGCCGCCAAGCGTTGAAAATGAGATGCTTGCTGCAGTTAACGATAGATGGAGCGCGCGTCGGTTTCACTAGTAAATTTCTGTTGCCAGTCTGCCTGACCGGCGGGTCGAATGCATGCACTTGGCATCCCGTTTTCGCCATGTTTCGCTCGTGGCTACGTTATCGCGTGTGCCCATGGCGTTCGTTGTCGTTTAGTTAACTCAACAATGAACCATTGCGTGCGACAGCTTACGCACCTTTCGAGTTTGAATTCGCAGCTGCTGCTCAAAAAAAAATCACTTGTATAAAAAGCAGAGCAAACGCACGTTCATGGCGTTTGTAAAAGTTGCAGAATAATTAAATCTGAAATGCGGTGGCGTTGTTCGTGTTCTGAATCATGTGACGTAGCACAGACGCGCGACAGAGTGTTTTGAAAGGGCGATTCGTGAGGCCGGCCGGCGTAAAGTTCGAAGCATAGACCGTCACCATCGATGTTTGTAAAAGAGAGAGAGATAAAGAGAAGAGGAAGGCAGGGAGGTTAACCAGAAGGTAGTATCTGGTATGCTACCCTGCACTGGGGTTGGGGAATAGGGGGTTGAAAGAGAGAGAGAGAGAGAGAAAAAAAAAAAGAAAAAAAAAACGCAGCCGCACACACAAACACGAGAACGGATGTTTGTAAACATTATTTCTTGGCATTTTGCCTGCTTATTGTTGAGTAAACGACGGCATGTGTGTCTGTACATGTGTTAGACAACCCCTTGCTATGCGCGCAAGTAATACGTACGTACGGTCGCCGAACTGCACGTGTTGCATTTAGAAATTCGTGGCATTTGCGCGAAGTTTTCTGTGCAGTCCAGCTCCGTTTGTAGGCGTTGCTCGGGCTGCAAGAGTCCTTGAGTAAATTTGTGACGTGCCAGCTTTTCACGCGATATCTGAGCTGTCACGTAGCGCAATAGAACGGCGTTGCCCGGCTTCGCTTGCACGCGCGGTGCTGTTAAGAGCAAAGTCAGTACACGGGAAATAAATTTTGAACTTCTCGCTGTCTGCGACGCATTTTGCCTGGCATGCGGGACTTCTTCCTAAGTGTTACTGTTTACGAACTGCGATACGGCGGAAAAACAGCAGAAGCGTACGAGGGAGAATTGCTGGATATGTCGATGGCTTTCCGCCAACGAATTGTGGACTGCAGACTCGAGATCACTTTTCCGGCTGCCCCTCGGTTCCTTCAGCTCTTTAAAAATATCAGTTAACTTGCGTGGAGAGTGAACTAGCTACAGTATGCACTTCATAAACGAGCCCGCGGGATCACTTGCTTTACATGGCTTACACTAATCCAGTGTTCCCACAGGCTTCTGAAGCACAGTCACGGCGGAAAACCGAAAAACTTTGTTCCAGGTGCGTAGTTCTTATAGTTATCGGCGCAGTTCACGACACAGCAATTCATACGCGACGTTGCGAAGCACCGCTAACAACCTCACACTGCTGCGCTCATGGGTCGGCTGCTGCACGAAGCACGCCAATTCCTTTCGTTCACTCCCGCACCGCGGCGCCACCAGCTCAGTGCACGTTCCCGATAGCGCCGTTGCGAAGGAGAGTGCAACGGAGCGAGCGCGCGCCCTATTATATACGAGCGCACAGCTGCGCCGGAGAGAGAGAGAAACGGGAGAGGAGAAACGAAGCGGAGGCAGCGCTCCCGCAACCTCCTCCCACCTCCTCGCGCTCACGCGAGGAGAGGGGGAGAGTTGGCGCATGCGCAGTAAGGGTGGTCACGCCGCACACCGGATTGAACTCCCCGCCATAAGCTGCTTCGCATCTAAAGGAAGATGCCTTTCGACTTCGTCTTTGGCGACTGCATAAGGGACCCTGGGAGTTTTCATTTCCTTTCACTTCGCACGCTCAGCGACGAGTAGTGCCCGGTGGCAGCTCTAAACGCTGACATCTCCGGTTTCATCATGTCAAATAAAAAAAAATAATAAAAAAAAACGCTTGCCTGGTTCATCACCTCAACACTCTTTCCTTTTCTATGTTAAAAAAAAGTACAAAAATGGTATTGCGGAAATGGGCCTGAACAGAAAAGATCTTGTTGAATCTCAGTCAAAGGGCAAGACTCGTTACAAGCCATCGGCCAGGCAAACACGAGTGCATAACAATCATCGACCATGATTGTTCCGCAGAGTTATACGAAGGAACAGAGAGGCGACGCGGATAAAACGAATATCGATCCACGCAGGCTCTTTTACGACCGACCGGTCAAACGCGTTCTGTAACAAAAAGAAGAAATATATAGAGAGAAAAAGAAACGAACAACTCGGTGGCAGAATACCAATCGCGGAAATGAAAAGGGAAATTCGTTCCGTCAAGCGTTCGCAAATCGACGAAATGGGGCACGGCGGTGTATGGTCCGAGCTGCGAGACAATCTTTTGTGTTGCTATGCGGGGTGCCAATACTGGTTACTCTTCTGCATAGGGGCACGTGTCTAGGGCGCGAACCGTTAATCCCGCGCGGTGTAAAAGGTAATAAAACTAATTCAGCCAAAAAGCAAAAAAAAAAAACGATCGAGCCCTTCCCCTGTTGAGAAATTCCCTTTCCTCCTTTTTGTGTCTCTCTTTCTTTCCTCCTTTTTGTGTCTCTCTTTCTTTCCTCCTTTTTGTGTCTTTCTTTCTTTCCTCTCCTTTTTGTGTCTTTCTTTCTTTCTTTCTTTCTTTCTTTCTTTCTTTCTTTCTTTCTTTCTTTCTTTCTTTCTTTCTTTCTTTCTTTCTTTCTTTCTTTCTTTCTTTCTTTCTTTCTTTCTTTCTTTCTTTCTTTCTTTCTTTCTTTCTTTCTTTCTTTCTTTCTTTCTTTCTTTTTCTTTCTTTCCTTCTTTCTTTCTTTCTTTCGCTAACATTGAGTAATGATTCCTCCTGTTTCTAAGCTGGCAGTTAGACCTTCATCCACGTGTTTATCAGCGCAACACTTCAGTCGCTACAAGCAACAACGACGGACCCGCGTTCATATCCAGGCAAAAAAAGAAATGTGGCAACGTGAAATGGCAAGTGAGCTCGATGAAAGATCAGATTGCGATGTCAGAGAAGACATATAACGGACAAGCCTCTAACTGAGAGAGCATCACTTACTGGGAAACGGCTGCGTACCTTCGAGGGCCTACTTGTGTAGTCCGCGAACCGTGTGGTTGCGGTGGTACAGTGCGCAAACCAAGCCGCCGCAGCAACCGAAATATGCAACTCATAGAAGGTTAGGCTTATTATTATTGATTAATATATTGTCGTACAAGTATCAGTGCTGTACGAACTGTGTGCAAGGCTGTTGGTTCCTGTGTCAGGTGCTATGAGCCCAGTTCCCACATCTCAATTGTTTCTTGTAAAAAGAACTAGTAAAACATTTTAGGGGCGAAGCTCCTTAGGCTGTGGGTCTGTCCCTCCTCTGTAGTAGTAGTAGTAGTAGTAGTAGTAGTAGTAGTAGTAGTAGTAGTAGTAGTAGTAGGTAGGTAGGTAGGTAGGTAGCCACGTGTAGTGGAATGTACCCACTCCACGTGATAAAGATGACGATGACGCAGTATAGTAGAATGTACCCACTACACGTGATAAAGATGACGATGACGCAGTATAGTGGAATGTACCCACTACACGTTGTAACGATGAAGTATAAGCGCGTTCCAGTATAGTGGAATGTACCCACTACACGTGATAACGATGGACGATGACGCTGATGACCATGAAGTATAAGCGCGTTCCAGACCACACATTCTCTTTCTGCCATGGATGAAAACGATCGAGCTTCGCCCACTCATCATCATTCACTTCGTGGATATGGCGTGATTTTTTTTTATTGCGATCGGAATCTGGAAACTAGAAATCGAGCCTGGAGCGATCTGCACACGTGATAAATCAATAAAAATACAAATTAAAAACTGGCGAAAAACTTTAATAAATAAATAAATAAACTCTGCAGGATAAATGCCATGTGAAAAGACAAGAAGAAACACGTGTGACATACCCATTCAACCACAGCTCGAAGCTCAGAGGAAGCCGGGCAGGGAAGAAATACGGGAGTTCTTTCAGGCGTGCCTGAACCAGCTCATACGCAAAACCTTTCTTCGCCCATGAAATGATTGGTTCTTTTCTTTGTGCTTACGTTAAGGATAGCTGAAAGGTAGACAGGGCAAAACCACTGTCAATCTCTTGTGGTGTACCGCGCACCGCGTTTTTCTTTCTCCCATTCTCCTTTCTTCATCTGATTATATTTTAGTCGTTGTTTTATGTCTATGCATTACTGGCGATGCCGCAGCGAATCGACTACAGCCATTATTGCTTTCGACTTCGTGCACACATTACTTCCATAGCAATTTTATGTACCCTCGAGGCGCATTTTGCCGTCGCCGTCATGTTTCTTATAAAGCCTGAATCAATGGCATCACCCTGCGCATTATGTGGTTCATGTGCCAGTGAAACGCGCGCAAAAGCTGCCGATAAGGACGGCTCAAGCAGAACTGAACCGTGCCGGCTGGCTCCCTGCGCGAAGAAGCACGAAATGGTGCCCTTGGGGTAGAGGGCCTTATTATCCTTCCTTCGCATAAAATGCCAATGCCTTGCTATCGGGTTCAATGCTTCCCCGTGAAAAAGCTGCGTCTGTTTAAGTAGCACGCTGCCGAGATTCTCCAGTTATGGCTCTTATACGTTCACAGGTTTCATCGAAAGACTTGGCTGGCCGAATTTCAAAATGTCGCCATAGCCTTAAACTTTAAACATCCGCTTTCCCTGCCGATTTAACTTCACCGAATTTTCTTTTTCTTCACGTTCCCATGAATCTCATCCTTAATTGAACGTAGGAAAACAATTTTAGAAAATACGGGAAAGCTCGTTAGTCGTGTTCATAGGGTGTCTTGCTGAAGAAGCGAGGCACAATCGGTCGGGCGACGTTTATCCCAATAGCCCAAATTAAGGCTCACAAATAAGAAGGTAAACAAACACTAAACAAAAACACTTGTGAGGTATCCAGAAATGTAAGAGAAAGACCGTCCAGCCTTTCGCGCTCCTGTAATAGAGTCTCCGTGTTCGCGCTTCTTCGCTCAGGCTCTGCAGTTCGTACGTTCCCTTAAGTATCACAAAACCTTAAGTAGTCACGCCACTCGAATTGCTAATGAGTTGTTTTTCTTTCCCTCTTCCAAATCCCCTTCAAGACTGAAGCAGCGGTGGTCCGACTTCAAAGAAACATGAGGTAGCAGGGAGACCGTTCCAAGTGAAGCGTCGTTATAGCTTGATCTTTAATGACCGTCCATGTGCTCTTTTCCCCTCGCATTAATTCATCAGGTTTGCCTTAATTGCGCGGGGAGGGTTTCAACTTGCAAGCGACAACCTTCCCGCTGCATTTTGAAAACAAAAGGCGACGAAGTCACTTTAAGTCCACTAGCATTGAGCTTATGCTTGATGGGATTTACATTCTAGGTAACTCTGGATAACGCGCATGCGCAAATAAGAATGATCGCTCTCTGTTTAAGCGTACGTGGCGCGGGGCCGACGTCGGCTGTTTAGCGAACGCTTGGTTTTTAAGGAGGTTTCATGCTCTACGCGACGCAGGCTCGAAAGGAAGCCGGATAAATGGTAACTCACAGAGAAATTCGTTTGACCTAAAACAAGAGAACGAATTAATGAAATGAAAAATAATAATAAGAATAATGGTATGAGCATTACGTAACACCACCATGATATGATTATGAGGTATGCCACAGTTTAAAACAACATTATACAATATTATACTACACTCAATCAACACAACAACAAACACTAGGTAACGCGAAGGCCGCGTCGCCGATGGGCGACTCACGACGAGGGGTCCACGGGAAACGACCCGCGGCTGCCGCATCCCGCGGATCCCCTGCAGGAGACGTCCATCCCGATCGCCGTCCCAACGCCAAAACTTTTCCCGTGCGCCCACCTAGCTTCGTCGCCTAGCGGAGCCACTGGCGCTACTGCGCTAACCATAACGATGATGATGATAACCCGCGCGAGCACAACGCCGCGCTCCGCTCGGCGCGCGTCTCGCGGATAAGCTGCGGCTTATCCGAGAGACGCGCGCGCGCCATGAGGCGCAAGCGACCTTACAGGGGGTGATACCACCCCACAGTATTTGGCTGGTTACAACTTTATTGCTAATCCTGCAGAGCTTTCACCGACCGGGCCCTATGTCTCCCACGTGGGGACGTTGAAGCCTTGCCACACGGGCGCCTCGCGGACCTGCTGGACAGCCCAGAGTTGGTCGCCGAAGCTGGGGCTGCGCACGGTAGCGGCCCACCGCGGCGGAAGGGTTCCGGAGTTAGCACCTTGCGGGTTTTTTTGTACAGTCCCAGATAATAAAAGTATTTCTCAGTTGTCGGTTGCTGCTCTCCAGAAGTCCTAACTGATGTTTCACCCGTATGTTGCCGTCGTCGTATTAAGCGGGCCAGAGAAGAGTTCTGGGATTTGCCCAATATCTGTAGCACACGTATCTTAGCGCACGGACGATTTCAACTATAGTGAACCAATCGTGAGTAGTGCGCCTTACCCAATTTCTGTGGCACAGACGTGCTAGCAGCTCTTGCGTATTTAGGGACGAACTAATTTTCGTTTCGCCTACCCGTATACAGCTCCGCTCTAACAAATCAACCAATTAGAAAATCTAAAGCTTTTTGTTCTCAGATCTCATTACTCTTGAGCTGTTCCCGTGTATCGTGCAATAGCGAACAATATCTCAACAGCGGAAGCGGCACCAATTTATCTTTCAGAGGGTAAACACGCTGCTCTCAATCGAGAAATACGGGCTCAGACGTACACGTTCGGTGATTGCAGGTCATGTCTCAATCCACGACATGCCCAGTCTCGAGAAATGAAATTCGCTTCTTTTCTTCTTCTTCTTCGGCCGTTGTCTGGAAGCTTCCTACACGGCGCCCAGACATGGACACATTCACCCTGTCATTTGCTATTGCGCGACAGAAAAGCTACGAAAACAAGTTTCATTCGAAGCGTACATTGGCTGCAAGCTTGCCTTCAGAGTATCTATTGCGCCTACAAGAAGTACAAAGACGGATGGGTACAGGGAATTGAGATATTGGCATGTCGAAAGACAAACCATGTGTCTAGGGTGTTCCCTGACACGCCAGCGAGATAGCGAAGTTTTCTCGCAATAGTGCTCAGGATAAAATGAAAACAGTAAAGAGAGGTAGTGGAAGCATTGAAATTTTCCTTACACTGGAACGTCTTCAGAAAAGTAGAAAAAAAAGTTACCGTTGCTTATGCATTTATTTGCCTTAGACAACCAAAAGATGAAAGCCATGTTATTTTTTCTCAGTCGATTGTACTTCTTTCTGCACCCAACAGCTTTTTCAGTGCCTACAGTACTGGAGGCATTGGAAGTTTCCTGCGCAGCACATACTCTTACTGTGCTTCCAAGATTGGCTCACCTTTGGCCATGTGACGGTGTCATGTAGAGACGTCATGAGCTGACGTCACGATGTAATACATCAAGGTGTCGTCATAGGGTGACATCTAACATGGTGATTATTTCTTGCATCACTCGGGCTGACACCGACGCCGACGGTCAGGTTTTTCGTTGGATGAGACATCTAAGGCTTCCGTCTTAAAAGACAATCTCTTGCACGAGGCCTTCATCCAAGTTCCCATGAGAGGCGAAAGCAAAGGCAAACTTCTTCATATTTGTCTTCTATTTAAGGGCTATATGGCAAACGGGCCGTTGCCCCAGCAATCAACCACTGTACGACCCATTTGCGGATAAGCCGCATCCTTTACAACAACAAGAACAGCGACACCAAATGGTGAAAAGATAAAGAGGGAGCAGTTCTGTGGAAGCAGTGTGTACTTGCGAACAGGAACAAAAGAAGGAGAAAGAGCTACGAGCAAATATATGGCGGTCGTTTCCGGGACCAGAACTTTCCAGGAAACCGTCATTGCCCTGAGGTCGTACCATCCATCTTGTAGAGGAAAACTTTAGCTCTAGAGTTTAACACTGCTTTTCGCGGTGGCCGCCATAATTTTGTCGTCTTCGCGGATGAAAATTAAAAAAAGAAAGGTGGTAGAGAATATCACGTTGTCCTGAAAACTGCGAACAAGAAAATAATTTTAGCCTCGAGTATGCGGACAGGCAAAGACGTATGTCTGTCACTCCGACGGCCACATAGCTTCTGTCGCATCCAACTCTTTCCTTTCAGGTGAAAAAAAAAATACCACTACGACAATCGAGCCGGTAAATGTTCCTGAAGCTTCAAGGGATATGGGCTACACAAAACTGCAACACTACCTTGGTGTCTTCCTATATTTATTTCTCTTCTTTTAGCTTATGCCTCTGACATTTTTTCCTATTGCTCCCGTTACTGATCTCAGTTTTTCCAGTGACAGGTGCCATACTCGTAGTGTATGCAAACAAATTGTGGAGTGCATCAGCCGTGCCCTACGCAACTGCTGTGGCGTTTTTTTTTTCCTCAGAAAGCTGGGGATGGAAAACCGCTGATCAGGTGGCTGGAAATGAACAGGTTGCTGGAAATTTCTCTGCTGACTGAACGAAGACAGTAACGTCCTTTAGAGAAGGCCATTGCCGCAAGAGCACTAAGAATGGTCAAACTAGAGAAAAATAAAGGAAATATTCAGCAATAGTATAATGTGGATATATTCAACAATATTCTTTCTCTCTAGCCTTTCTTGTGTCCCTCCTGGTTCAGTTATTACAGCTATTGCGACAACTACAAGGCAGACGCACCTGCGGAACACTTCGTGTTTTTATTATCGTTAAATTAAAGCAAAAAAACAAGCAAGCAACCTTTAGGGGGCCGTTATTTCCAAGCGGTTTCCCCCTAACGTCCACAAACTCTAACGACCTGTAGCAACGCGTGAGCGGCTTGTGCGAGACCTTTCACATGGATCTATAGTAGCTGCCCGAAAGTGTTCCGGGCTTGCGCACATACACCACCGCACGGCTGAATCGGTTCTCATTCACAAAAAAAAAAAAAAGCGGCCATAACGCCATCTACAAAAGAGTAAAATGCAATATCCTTGGAAACGACGCTGCTGGTGTTATTGGTGCTGGCACTCGAACCTTCGCACATCTATGCCTGTTCCTTTCTTCTAGGGGGGGGATGAGGGAGGGGGTAGTGAGACTGAGCTTTCTAGAGAAACTGATGAAGCCATGAAGTTGAAACGCGTATTCCCCTGTTTACCCATTCTCCGCAGCCATTTTCTGCGAGAAACTTTCAAAAGAAAACGCGAAGTTGTGCAGCTTCAGTTCGTTTTCCCCAGGTGAACCTTTTGTTTCCCACATACAGTCTGCGCAATGCAGGCAATCGAAAATGACATCTTCAGGCAGTTCCTGTTCAAATTATTACCCGGAAAAAGCTGATAACAATGTATGTATGTTCTAAAACCATTTTTTTTACTGCTACGTTTGTTACGGTCAAGAATGAGGAGTTAATAGAGCTCAAGCAGGTCAGGGTTAAGGGGCTTCAAGAACATTTTCAAAAAACTGCTGACGTTCTTCATGCCGTCTGCTGGCCTCAGAGCACTGTGTTCTTCTCCACAGTTGAGATTGAGATCATTCTTCACTCAGCGCCATATTTTTTTTTTGTTCATCTGAGCTGATATAAGTTTGACAACTCCTTCAGCCTCACTGTCTCTACAGCTTTCGACATCCGTACACGGCTGTCTTACCGGCGGAATATACTCTTCTTCTGAATTTCAGTCTTCCAAGTTTCATCTTGGCTGGCATATTCATTTTGACAGAAAATTCGTTTGCTTTCCTCGCCCGTAGATGATTGTATTCATAATGAAAAACCTTTTTTAAGACTTTGAAGTTCCCTAAAACTTCCTTTCCCGTTACATTATCAAAAAGAAACAGAACTGCCTCGAACTACAGGGTGCAGTAAACTTTTTGACCCAACCGGAAAGCTGGACTTCATAGTCCTGAGTGCCACAAACGTGTATCCAAGCCTTATCTGCACATAAAGCTGTAAAATATACGATCATACAAAATATCTACAAACTAGGCTCGTATTGTTCGCTTCACGGAAAAGAATTATATGCAATTAGCACTAGATATTACAAATGAAAAGCAAAGAGGAGGACGAAAAAGCTAGGAACTGATTGTCTTTGGCACCCGCACATGGTGTTCATGCTTGCAATGAAAGCAGCACTCATGTGCGGTACCCGTAGTGGCATCTATCAAGCGTAAGCGAAAGCTTACACTTCTACGTTTGTGGCAGCTAGGAATCTGCGGTCCCTATGTGAAATTTTGAGGGGATAAAGTCCACGTATCTCCATGAAGTGAATCATGATGAGTGAGCGAAGATCTCAGTATCGTATCGGTGAGTAAGCGTACGTTACCCTAGTGTCGCCCTATATAAGGTAAATTGAGTGACATAAAGTGTATATAGAAATGTAAATTTATTTAGCCTTCCAGTCGTCTTAGGCATTTCAAGGAGGATTTAGAAAATTTTTGGAGTGGAGTTTGCATAGATAGATAGATAGATAGATAGATAGATAGATAGATAGATAGATAGATAGATAGATAGATAGATAGATAGATAGATAGATAGATAGATAGATAGATAGATAGATAGATAGATAGATAGATAGATAGATAGATAGATAGATCTATCTATCTATCTATCTATGCAAACTTCTTCCTTGACGGAGAAAAAAACGCGTAATCGTAAAGGTCCTTCGAATGCTCTGGTTGAGGGCACCCCATTCAATATTAAAAGGCACCACAGGAGCACACTGGAAGGGCATCTACACTTATTATATCGACCTTTAGTGTCATAAATTTTCTTTCTTTAACTCTATGCGTTATTTTTCCTTCATCAGCGAATGCCTTTCCATTGGCCAGAGAAATAGCATCGAACAAAGAAAAAAAATAAAAGACGGAGAAAAAATCAACATAAAAGCAGCCGAACTCCAGCGACGTGTGCGAGAGCCTTTAGCTAGATAGACAGACAGACAGACAGACAGACAGACAGACAGACAGACAGACAGACAGACAGACAGACAGACAGATAGACAGATAGATAGATAGATAGATAGATAGATAGATAGATAGATAGATAGATAGATAGATAGATAGATAGATAGATAGATAGATAGATAGATAGATAGATAGATAGATAGATAGATAGATAGATAGATAGATAGATAGATCAACCAGAACACGTATCCTGAAACAATAAAATTCGCTATTTAAACGATGTATAGCTGTGAAAACAGCGGGTGAAACCTATGTTAGCTTGTAAAGCCTGCATTATCACACGCAATCTGTAGTTTTGTTTTTTCGATATTTATCATCGTTGCATTGTTTGTTATCTCAAACTCGGCAGGCAAACCGCAGGCATTAGAACCTGTTTAAAAATGTGGCAGAAATTTCGCCCACCATTTGTTCATGTCGGAGTCGGTACAATTGCTTCAGGCTCCCCGACCATACGAATTGTCTCGAATGCCCCGGGCCATTACAGCTTCAACTAACCTAAAAAGTTTTGTAAGAAAACTATATTCGCTCGGCTCTTCTTATCGGACATGCTGCGGCTATTTGCACATCCGAGCCGGCTGAGCAAGCACCGATAACGTGTAAAGTCATTTAACCTAATAAAACCACGTAGAAAAAACTGAATAATCCTGTGCTAACATTTGAAGCTAGGAAACACGTCTATTTCACCTTTCCAGATCACTTGAGCCGTCTCGACTGCGTCAAAGATATCTTAATGCCGCAATAAAAATGAGTTCCTGCATTGTTTTTTTTTTTTTTTGTAGTAACATTTGAAGCTTCAGGCGATTTGCCTTGATTAATTGGAATAACTAATCGCCCCCGACGGATCATTTGCAAACTGCGACTCTACCGCTTCAGCATCTACAAGGCAGTAGGTAAAATTTAACGTAAATAAATAAAAAATTTGAAATGTCTAACGCTTTTTGGAGCCCCGTTCTATCTTAGCTGGAGATAAAAATGTAAAAAAAAAGAAGGCTAAGTAAACCGCGCGATCGGTTTTCGTTACCCCGGGGGACATATTAGGAGAAGAAAACAAAACCTCACTTCGTCAGTTCCAGTTTCCGATAGAAGTTTGTGCGATCAGCGTTTCAGGCACTCTCTCCTGATCTCTCTCTGACTGTCTCTCACTCTCTCTCTCTCTCTGTGACGCTGAAGGAAGTGCGATTGACGCGACTTGCCATTTAGAGCCTACGCGCTGGCGTCGTTAGCGCTTCTTTAGGCTGGAGGCAGCCGCAGTTCGATTCCTTGCGTTAGCGAAAAAGTCGAGATGGGACTCGCAAGAGACGATTCTACTTTTTCCGTGTACTCCATCACATTTGTTGTTCTTTTTTAGAATCACTAGTTAACCCTTCCGGCCCTGGTGTCGTCAATATACGACACTACACAAAATTTCTCCTAGCACCTCGAAAACCAAACTAAATCTGCTAATTCTTGGGGAGGTATTTCTTCAACAATCCCCACTGCGATCGACACCAACGTTGTGGAATTTTTGCGAAGTTTGGAGCCGTGAAGAAGAAGAAACATGACCTAAGTCATGGGTGACGCCGAGGCTGGCAAGCTGAGGCGGGAAGGCGGCGTTTTCGGGATGAAGTCCTGAAGTTGTTTTAAGAGCTTCCACAATGCCAATTACTACGTTGGTTCAGATTTTGTTTACTCTAGTGAACAGCAGGAATAAATTAGCCATTTTTGGAATTTCATGACCCCAGGGCCAGGATGACCTAATTTGATGTCATGTCTGTAAATCTATAAATACTTGCACCACTGGCTCAATTTTTTGTTTGTGGCCTTCTGAGGTCCTAACTTTTCGAAAAATATGTACTAAAAATGTGTCCGACAAAAATAAAAAAATCCACGGCTGAAAGAGTTAATACCGTTCCCTTTTTTTCTTTTTTTTTGCGTTCCACTACCACGATTTCGTTCCTTCATTCCCTTTGTCTCACTTGTTGTTTTCGTTTGGCGTCCTTTTTTTAAATGCGAATGCATTTCTTAGTCGGGCTATGTCAGGCGCATCCGGCGGCGTCCGCGGAGGAGGAGGAGGAGGATAGGTTGAGGAGGTGTCCGCGCGCCGGCAGGTGTTATCTCTCCGCTCTCACTCCCTCTTCCATAGCAACAGCTGCGGGCG
>JALIZH010011475.1:0-21791 GCA_030522465.1 Rhipicephalus appendiculatus
ATGGGGAAAAACTCCCGATAATTCGAACGCGTCGGTATCTACAACGGTTAATTAGAACTGGGAGCTCCTGATTTTCGTTGATTCTCGCAGAAGTCGGCCCATAGTCATCACAATGTGTTGCGGAACCAAGAGAGAGAGAGAGAAATAGATAAAGGAAAAGACAGGGAGGTTAACCTGGTAGAAGAACCGGTTTGCTACCCTGTACAGGGGCGGGCAAAGGGGGGTCGGAAAGAGGATAGAGAGAGAGAAAAAAAAACCAAACCAAACCATTGTTACTAGGCGGTGGCGTAGTCAGGGGGGTGGCACACCGGGCACGTGCCCCCCCCCCCCCCCGAAATTTTTTTTTCGCCATGGTATACATAGCGAAAAATGACCATTTCAAGGAGGTGCCCCTCCCGAAATCAAGGTGGTGCCCCCCCCCCCCCCGAAAAAAATTTCTGGCTACGCCCCTGTTACTAGGGATGCAAAGCAATGAAACACCAGCATTTCTCAGAAGATGAGAATTCGGGAGGCTGCACTGGAGCTCTTGGGAAAGCTGCAAACGATGATCATGGAGTCGCGACAGAAGAAACGCAAGCCGATGCAAATTACTGAGAACTTTTAATTTTGGTAGCGTTAACTCTGCCATGTAAATAAACGTGTTTTGGAGCGTAAATAGCGTCTTATACTTGGCATTAAGGCTCACTGCTCATATGAATGCATTTCGGTGCTTATTTCAGGTGCATGACTGAATGATCAATTCATTCTGTTTTCTTTTAGAACTCCATGAACTTAATTTATGAATTCATCTGCCACAAACGTGTGGTAGCGCGTAGTTCGCGATAGCAATTCTAGAGGTGGCTTTTTTGTGTTCTGCCCGCGCAGTGGGGTGCGATGTCCGTTCATTCTAGCGCCCACCGCTAATCCGAACTCCGCTTAATTCGAACAATTTTGTAGTCCCCTTCGAGTTCGAATTAACGAGTTTCTACTGTAGTGGGTTAGAGCGGTTGTAGTGGCTCGGGCGCTCGGGTGGTCGAGCCCATCCAGCTCGTAAGCGGGACAAGCGCCGACTGTTGATGGCAGCGAGAAACACAGGTCTGCGCTGTCTACAAGCATCAATAGAGGGCACCACCCTTCCACTGTCGCTAGGACGTTTAGAGTTCAGACTGTCAGCGCTCGCTGTCGAACTCGCGTTGCGCAGTATCACTTAATTATTGAATGCGAAGCATTTCCGAGTGAACTTCGCCGACTTTGAGCGTATCTATCTATCTATCTATCTATCTATCTATCTATCTATCTATCTATCTATCTATCTATCTATCTATCTATCTATCTATCTATCTATCTATCTATCTATACGACTTTTTGCTCTCCAGACCGTATCGTTAATAGGATTTATACCAAAATTGGTATGGCATAAGATGACTGTATGAAGAACATGAATGAGTGGTCATATCATGAAAATCATGACTAACTTGTCATGAACGGTATGGTTTACACGCCATGGCCGTGGTGCTCCTGCGACCGTTTCCTTAACTTGATATATCCAAAAATTGGTATGATGAGACATTTCTGCATGACCAACCTAAGTGACAGGTGGTAATAAGAAAATCATGACGTGCATGTCATTTACAACATGAGTTACGTGACACGCTCATGGTGCGCTGACGGCCGTTTCACTAGATAGATATACACCAAATTTGGTATTGCGTGACGTGACGTATGACGAACATAAGTGGCAGGTGGTAATATGGAAATCATGACATGTCATGTGCAACATGACTAGCATGCCACGCTCATGGCCCGCTCGCGGCCGTTTCGCTAGGTTGATATACACCAAATTTGGTATTGCGGGACGTGACTGTATGACGACCATAAATGACAGATCGTAAAATGAAAATCATGAAATCCATGTCATGTACAACATTATTTACATGCCACGCTCATGGTGCGCTCACGGCCGTTTCGCTTGCTTGATATACAAGTTCTGTATTGCATGACGTGACTGTATGACAAACATGCAAATGACACGTGGTAATTTAAAAAATCAGGACATGTCATGTACAGCATGACTTGCATGCCACGATCATGGTGCGCTTGCGTCCAGTTCGCTAGCTTGATATACACCCAAATGGGCATTGCGCGATGTGACTGTATGACGAACATAAATAGCAGGTGGTAACATGAGAATCACGACATGCATGTCATGTACAACGTGATTTCCATGCCATGCTCATGGTGCGCTCGCGGCCTTTTCGCTAGCTTGATATCAGGGGCGGCGCCAGCGGGGGGTACGGGATAATTTTCGCCTGCCTCCCCTTTGCGGTCTTGCCCCCCCCCTAAGAGCAAACAGTCAGTACACAACGCATAAATTCCCTGCCTCCCGGCTCCCCCTGAAGGAACTCACTTATCGTGGGTGCCCCCCTTGTAGAAAAATCCTGGCGCCGCCCCTGCTTGATATACACCAAAATTGGTATAGCGTGACGTGACTGTATGACGAACATAAATGACAGGTCCTAACCTGTAAATCATGACATGCATGTTATGTACAGCATGATTTGCTCCTTGCTGGCTGCTTCGCATTACATCGACTCGCACAATGCGTGGGATCTGCCGGTTTTTTTTTATTAAGGCGACATCCTATTATGGCTTATGAGTCAAAAATCAGTGACGTCAACACGAATGGTACCTAAAGTCAGTAATTTAGTGAGTGTCTCGTGCGAGCAAGGGCTTTTGCTTTTGCTCTCCTCAGCGTTAGAGCAAGGTACCGTCAATGTTTCTGTATCGGAAAAAGCGTTAATTATTTAAGCGTTACTTATTATATTTTTTAACCTGTGAAGCTGCAAAAGGCAACATTTCGTGGCAAAGCAGGCAAAGCTCTGGAGGCGGAGCTAACTCATACTATCAGTACACTCAGGTAGTCCGGGAGGCTCAACATCCCCTTCGATTTTGGTTTTAATGGATGGAAGTGCTGGGCTTCTCCTAAATACTCGCATCGTGGGCGCGACGAGAATTTTTCAGACGAGCTGTAATCTCTAGATAAAATGCTTAGATCACCTGCGTTTCGATCGCACCAACACAGTCTGGCGACAGTTGTCGGGACTGCGGCGTACAGAGCACCTAACGTGCCTGGTACTTTCGACCGCGTTGAACTTCCCGCTCGCATCTCTACCGCTGATCGAATGCGGAAATGTAGCGCCATCTCGCCGGTATTCTAGGAAGTGCGCATGCTTCTGAACGTTTGAAACGAAGTATATGTAACATAAACGTGGTATAAAAATAGAAAGGCGTATTCATACACCCACTGTCACGGTAGTGTATACCATAGGCGGAGAGTACGGGGGGTGGGGCTGGGGGGCTCGGGCCCCCTCCGGAGCACAGTTTCATGGGGGGCGGAGCCCCCCCCGAGGCCAGCACGGGATCTTTTTTAAGAGCTTGCAAACTCCAGCTACCCAAAATGTGTATAGTGGTAAAAAAATGGTATTTTCTATCGTCTGAGAGTTATTATCGGCCGTCTTAAATTGAATTCAAAAGCATAATTAACGTTTCCTGTGGCAGCATTAGCCCGCTCTCTCATGTATGATGCATGGTTTAACAAGCCAAGTAAAGCATGTCAATGAAATTTTTAAGCATATACGATGTTCTCGCGTGAATTGAAAAATAGATTTAAAGTCTGCCACTAGAGATCTTGATAACGAAGAGGATGAGGTTGTATCACACTTTAATTTGGCAGTCAAACTCACTCTCTCTCTCTCTCTCT
Organism: Rhipicephalus appendiculatus; assembly: GCA_030522465.1. Lineage (NCBI taxonomy): Eukaryota > Metazoa > Arthropoda > Arachnida > Ixodida > Ixodidae > Rhipicephalus > Rhipicephalus appendiculatus. Next base: position 3,740 of record JALIZH010011475.1, read on the forward strand.
CTCTCACTCTTTCGATATATATATATATATATATATATATATATATATATATATATATATATATATGTGTGTGTGTGTGTGTGTGTGTGTGTAGAGAGAGAGAGAGAGTGCGAGAAATGTGGAAGAGCAAAGCATGCCGGGCCCCGCCCCCTCCGGGAAAATGAAAACTCTCCGCCTATGGTGTATACTGTTGAAGACTTCGACACTTATTTTACTACTGTAAGTCCAACACTATAGCCGCTCAAGTACAACCAAATAACGAAACTCTTTTCCCTTCAAATTCGAATAGTAAACTCATTTATCCTTGGTGAGCCAGAAGTCGCTGACATCGGTTCAACGACTTCAAATACTCCTTACAATAAATCTTCAAGGCCCGGTGGTATTTCTGTAAGGTTGCTTAATAATAAAAACATTGATATCCTTTGTCGCATGTTCAATCACTCTAGTCTATTGCACAAGAGAAATATCGAATTTCTCTAAAAACTGCCAAATTTATTTAAACCCATAAAGGTGATCAATCTGACTCGTCAAATTCTATAGGTCAATCTCCGTCCTAAGCATAATCAATAATGTTTTCGAGAAAACTCTGTCGCTTCAGATTAATACATTCCTTTTAACAGCTACCATGTCTTTTGCCATCAGCAGCGGGGTTTTAGACCTCGTTTCTCAACAGCTACTGAACTGCAGTCATGACTCTCACAGAAGATCAGTATGGTTTTGCAACTAACAATGTAGTAGGGTGTTGTCTTTTTCAGATTACGAAAAAAAAAAACATTTTACAGCATGGGTCATTCCATATTGTCAAACTTAAAACCGTGGGATTCAAGGTAAAAAACGACGTCGTAATCTTCAGAAATTACGGCGACGTATTAAAAAAAAAATATTGAAGAAATAAACGCAGAAAGCCTCGAAGTAGGGTCGATGAATATGCGGAAGACAAGTATAATGCAAGGTGGTCTGGCGAAAGAACGAGAATTCGTGAGAGACAACTTGTGAGTATGTATACCTAGGTCAAATATTAACGAGGGAGCCTACTCACGTAAATGAAATCCACCGAAGAATAACGATGGGCTGGCGCCAGTGCAGCAGGCACTATGAACTCCCTGACTGTTAACTTACCACTATCACTAAAGCGGAAACTGCACTACCATTGTATTTTGCCAGTTCTAAAATATGAGGAAGAAACCTGGAGAACAACAAATAAACTCGAAAGGAAGCTAATGACCACCCAGCGCGCAATGGTACGACAAATGACAGGGGTAACCCTGAGATATATGAAGGCAACAGAGTGGATCAGAAAACAAGTAGGGCTAGGCCTATATCTTACTAGATATTAAAAGGAAAAAAAAATCACAGCATATCCACGAAGTGAATGATGGTGAGTGGGCGAAGCTCGGAGGGATCATTCGGGTAACCGTGAATCCCCCCGTACTTTGCCCACTCGATCATGCAAAGACGTGACAACACGTGTTACGTCTTTGCACGATCCTGGGTGTTCGATCGTGAGCTGGGCACGAGCGTCGCCGACATGTGTTCCGGGTGCTCCCAGCCTCAGCGACAACGCCAGTTCGCGTTCCACGACAGAGGAACCCAGTAAACCACATATATCACATCAACATCCAGGAGATGTTCTCAATGGAACCTTAGACATATCCGTCAGATGTTCTTTTTTATCCGTGTAACTAAGAATCAACGTTGCCACAACCAACGTTTCTCCGCCCAAATCATGTTGACAAAACGTTGCCCACATGTCGCATCTAGACATGCTATCAACGTCCTGTTCTAGGAAGGAATGTCAGATTTACGTTGCCCTCACGCATATGTGACGTACTGTGGAGATGCGCTGGCTACTGTACGTGGCCTTCCCTTGGAACCGCAACCAGTAAATAATGTGCCCACAGAGTTCTCAGAGCTTACAATTGCAAATAATTCAATCTATATATACTTGCATGAGATGCTAATGTAAGCTCTCAGAACTCTGTGGGCACATAATTTACTAATTTGCAGTAGTCGTGTAAAGTTATAGGTACAAAAAACAGTTGTAGATACTCGTACACAGTTTATTCTTCATGAACGCTATCACTTGCAAAAGGTAGTAGACAGTAGCATCTAACACTTTTCAGCAAATGGTAGTGGCTGATAATTGCCCACAAAAAACATGTACGCTGTAAATAGACAACTTTACATGATATACACGCATGCACTTGCTCACATAAGTTGGCATGTTTTCAATGAGTGTGACGACTGATTTACAGTAGTCTTTTAAAGAAAATTTACAAAGCAAGGACACTTTATGTGTCTTCAGAACAATGCTATCTTGATTCACAAAGTACTTGTAATAACACGCATGTTAAGAAACCTTGATGCTAAAGAAAAAGATTCACAAACGAATATATATGTAAGTGCAACACTGAACAAAAGTGTCTGTACTGACGTGACCCAGCAAATACATAGGAAGAGCAGCATCTGGTATACTAGTACACATACTTAGCTTTAGCAGGTTAGTACATTCACAAGTTCATCATGTACACTGTGGACAAATCATACAACAGAAATGAAATTACAAAAAATATTGAGCAAAACCGTCTGCAGCCAAAAAAAAAAATGTTCGGCAGATCCCACATACCATAGGAATCGATGTCATGCGAAACATGCAGAGAGATGGCGACGGTGGTGAAATTTTTTTGTTGAGTGCAACGTTATGAAATGACGCTAAACATATATACAAATGTCATGCGCAGACATGTATGTTGAGCAGTCACATATGTTTTACATAACCAGTGGTTTACAATTGTGTAACGATGCCAAGAGCAACATGAGTATTACCAACACCAGAAGCGGTAAGCTGAAATGTAGCGCTTGTGAGGATGGCAGCCCTGTATAGTGCTACGTAGACAAACTTCAGTGGATGGCGCTTAAGTACAATTGATGCTAACCTGACGTGACGCCTGTATCATTGCAGTACATATAAAATAAGATGGGCCGGACTGCAACCACAATTGACGCTTCACAAACATTACGCCTGCATAGGGTCTTTTTTCAAAAAAAATTCCGAGACCTGGCGTGGCTCTGTGGTAGAATACTTTATTGCCACGCAAAATGCTTGGGTTCGATTCCTACTGGGACCATAACATATTTTTTGCATTCGTCGGGTCAACGCTGTTGATGTCGGTTTTTCTTAACACCCTCGCATTTAAATTACCCATGTCTGTTCTCGCCGTTCCTCGGTAGATATAAACTGTAAAAAATCTGTGGCGCATACCCGCATACCGTGGCATACGGGTATGTGCCACACATGTCTGGAGGCAAAGGTTTCACGTCGTACGCAACGGGATTTTCACATTATTCATGTCATGACCAGACATTCATAATCGTCCAACCCTCTTACCCTGCCAAACTAATTTTGGTCTACCCCAAGTTAAGGAGCTGATCACAAGAGCTCCCAGACGTAGGCGGCTAGATAGATAGATAGAAATGCTCAAAGTGTCTGCAGTATGCAAAGAAATGCTTTACATTAAAAAAAAAAAAGCTGCATAGCACAACTGCATGACAGCTTGCCACAATGTCGGGAAAAAATGAAAAGAAAAAAAGAAGCTGTTTATAAACAGAAGGCATGACTGTAAAGCATTAGCGTTAAATACAGCACCAAATAATGGCATGACGAGATATACACTGCCACAATAGTAAAGGAAAATGAGGCTTGAAAAAAATTTACATAAATGAAAAATGACGACGAAATACCTAAAACATGGCACTAATGTTGTAAAACACTCCTACAGAAACATGTAAAAGCTGTTTCAGTTGGGTAGCAATGTTAAAGTAAGTGGCATATTTAAAAATCCTAAGCAAATGAGTGAAAGTGCATACTTTGGCTCATCAAGCAGTCACAAATATTGTGAACAGAAATGACAAGGTAGCAAACAAGCAATATAGCAAGAGCCTGCATTGCACTTATAGGGTGTTTTTTTAGGTAATATAGATTTGTTAATAAAAATCCTATGGGCTCCTCCTCCTATGCGCTCAAAGGCTCCTACTGTTTTTGCATACGAACTCCACGTTGAGGCTGAAATACTTTGACACTGCTAAAATGACACTTATGTGACTAATTAAAAAAAATAGTTCATTAAGTTCTTAATTATCGACTTGAGGGCAATTACAAATATCAGAAAGTTCTAGTGTATGACAATTTATGGCATACCCTTTTTAGAAACCACAAAAGTTGCACGTAATTTGAGGTACTCATAATTGAATTGCAAGGGTAATACCGAAACTAACCACACTAGGAATGCAGGAAATGCAACCACGCTTTTGTCAGGACAGAGCTATCTGTGACAAGGAAGTGACGAAATATAAATGAGGGTGCATCGTGGCCGTATCTTTTTCGTAAGAGCGGCAAGTCATTTCACTTGCGCTAGTGGATCACCCTACCTTTGCATGTAGCGTTGGTGTTTATCTACTATTTATATTGAGCTGTGCACTTGTGCACAAAAAAGAAACGCAATATCAAACTATTCTTTGTCTGTGAAACATGAAACTCTGGCAGCCACTGTGGTGCTTCTTCTCAAGGACAAGCGAAATAGCTTTTGTGCCTGTTTATAGTTAAATAAAGAAACAGATAGGCATCACACATGGCACCCAAAGAATAAACTGTTTACTTGTGTATTTTTGGAATGCATGTGAATTTTCCTGACCACATTCTGATCCCGCACACCTTGATTCAAATTTCGTCATTTTATTGTCATGTGTACTTCAGGTCTTACATTACAGAACGTTTCCTGTGCGCCAAACGCGATCAGTTTTCACCCTTAAATTTGATGAAGTTTTTTGATTTCTGAAAAATGTGTTTGTCATAAATTAGGACGCACTACAAGTTTCGAATATAAAAGGCTGCCCTGAAGTGAATAATTAAAAAGTTGACCTATGTTTGGTAAAATAGTTGCGTCAAAATAATATTCGCCCTGGAAATGTATATCTGCCTTGACATAGAGTTCGTGTGCGATAATGACAGGAGTGCGACTGTGAGAGTTTTTACAAATAATCTGTATTGTTTAAAAAACACTCTATATATTTAACCAAGTTTGACTAAGAAGCTGGAGCGTGACTAAAATTATTTCTATAATCACAAGGCTGGCAGCTGCTCCAAAAGTTCACTGAATCCAGAAAGACCAGTAAGAACATTTATAATATAACAATTTCCAGGGTGTTATATGTCAAGATCACGATATGAATATGAGGCATTCTGTAATGGATTTTCAACCAGCCAGGTGGCACGGGGTCTCCCCTGCATGCTCTCTTTAACATGTGCTGATATTGCATGATATAGTGGCCTCCAACATTTTCACATTCATCAAAAGTGCACCTGCCACGGCCAGTAAGAACATTCACTATACTAACAGATCGGAGTGACATATTAAGTAAAATAGCTATACAATTCACAATGCGCAAGTAACAATGGGATATGAGAAATGTGCAAAAAAAAAGAAGAAAACACTGATGAGGCCCGATGAGGTGGTCATTTGGCTAAACCTTAAGTTCATAACCATCAATTCTCAAAGATCTTGAAGTAGAATGGTGGAAGCACTGGCTGAAGTAACCTGGTTATGTAGAGGTCACTTGAATTAATATGCCATCCTTTCTGCAACCCCAAATCACCAATGTCTCAAGCACACCAGGTGACATTATGGGTATGAGTTGATGTTGCAATGATACACTCGGTGCAGGTGCAGCTCTTCGTGAACGCTTGCTAGTTGGCACAATGTCTGTACCATAGTCTAATGTTGTGCAATACACTGATGTGCTTCTGTGTGTTCACACTCTGCATTTTACTCCCTTTTGACACTCACTTGCCACAGTTTAAGGCTTCCAAGGATGCTGTAGAGCTTTTGTGAGATGCCAGTAGACAAGATGCCCACTGCTAATTGCGGTGTGCATAGCCAGTGCATATGACAGTTTGTGCTCAGTCCAACGATGCTACTTGTGGCGGTTCACTCTGATCAATGCAACTCAGTCGCTGCAGGTGCTCACATTCATGGGTGACTGAGAGTTCGTTGAGCAATGACCACCTTCGCCCTGCACAGTTTAAAGAAAGCAGATTATATATTTCCGAAATAACAGACATCCTGTGCCTGCATTATACTTGTTTAACTCGTGTTAGTAAAGAACCCACAGAATCATAAGGCATGCAAGACAAGGACAAACAGAAAACATGAAACACACTGGTGGCAATTAAAAAGCTTATATTTAATAGTGCATGAAATATACATGCAAAACATATTCTAGATTGCCTGCTTGAAATTTGTGAAATCACAGGTACGAAAGTTTGCAGCGAGATAGACTGTACTTACACACAGGCATCACCCAAATAGATCAGTTCCACCTTAATAATGTTGAAAGCCGGTCAACTGCTGCACTTGCTAAAAATTGTTGCGAGCTCAGTAAAGTTAATTCCATTTCACAATGCTTTCATTATTTTTATTTATTACAGCGTGCATCAAGAAACCCTTAATGCAGCTACTGTCATCCTATTATAATTTTCTTGAAAGCAATCACTTGTGACCTCCTGCATACACCAGCATAGTGTCCAATGCATGTTAATGGATGTTAAAGACAGTTGGCTCTGCACTGTCAACTAGCTGGTTGGTGCTTCTTTTTGCAAGTGAGGTTCTTTGTGCTGTATTATCTCATGTATTCCTGTTTACACAGCCCTTATAATTCTCAGCAAAAACAGCAGCCAACTCGCCTATGAAATTATGAAGGCAGAAGTGATAGATGGTTTAGGCAATACCTGTACAGAACACCCTTCCATGGCTCTATCCCATAAAAAAATTACCATACTTGCAATATGACAAACATTTTCTCAATGATCATTGCTTTAACCATTTCAGAAACTGCAATAGATACACTATGTCTATGCTAAATTGAATAATGTGGTTCTTACTTAAAGGAAGCTACAAGTTAAATTTGGATCTAGAAAAACATTCTACATGATGTCTGCAAGCAGAACAAAATCCTCCAGTTTCTTTCTGCCATACAACATATGCCAGATGAGGCCACCTGCCATGCACTCGCACATTCCCCTTTTATAAGGATGGCAGCTAGGGCATCCAATAAATGGTAGTACTTGTATAACCCAGTCATAACTGATCCAGACGCTGAGCGAATTCGACAATGAAAATATTCACTACTCATGACTGCTGAGCCCTGTCAATTAGAGCACAAAAATTATACCCACTTTCAGAGTAGAACTGAGTGGCATTCCTCGGTAGGTCCTGTTTGGTCATAGGCATGCAAGGTAGTAACCACCTTCCAAAAGTCACAATGACGTGTTCTGGTTCATGATGTCTCGGGCTGCTGCACAGGCCGTGCGAGCAAACCCAAAACACCATCGTCTCATATAGAGCTCTCTTCCGAACTGACGGCCTCGCCTTTTTTCGTCACAAAATAAGCACTTCATAAAAAACTTGAGAGGTCTTACATGCTACAACCACGATATTATGAGGCTCACCATAGTGGAGGGCTCCGGAAATTTCGACAACCTGGTGTTCTTTAACGTGCACTGACATCCCACAGTACACGAGCCTCTAGCATTTCACCCCCCATCTAAATGCGACCAACACAGTCGGGATCGACACACATCTTCCAAGTAATAACTTTCCATAAATGTGCAGCAAGCAGTCGAATTCAAAACTACAGGTCTATCATCGTTACAGTGAAGTTCCGACGGCGTCGTACACACGCGAGCTAATCAGACGCCTTAAAGCCATTGCTTAAACGGGCGAACACACTAGAGCACATTGTCTACCATTACAGATGGCCCGACGCGTAAATACGAGACATCGAGACGAGCACCAATATGTCGAATATATCGAGCAGAGAACGGGACCTATTTGTAACGCAAGCTGTGAAGCGAAGCGAAGCCACAGGCGCTACACTTCGTTGCACAAGAACGTTGCAGACATGAGTACAATTAAGAAAACCTAAAGAACGGCACATACACACGTGAAACCCACTCACGCGAACCGCATTTAGAGACTTGAAGCGCTGGAATGAGCGTAATACTTTCGATTGGCGCGTCCTGTTCTCTCTGTTATATCGAGCGAGTGCATGAGGCAAGAGCAATGAATGTCATCTGAATGTCTAGGCCCTAAATGCATACTCAAAAGGCAAGGTAACAGTGCAAGTTTGCCCGCCGCGTCACAGACCGGTAGCACTAACAAAAACGAAAGCCGCGGTCAGACACACTTGAAGCATACGTACACGATTCCTCGAGGTTCTTGCAGGCAGTGTTACTTGAAAGAAGGTAAATACTAGCACTGGCAATGAACACTGGGCTCAAAACGCAGCATGCACCATGGACAGGGTAGCGTGGACGACGTAGACACAAGAGCACGAGCAGCAAGCTGCCCGCCAAAAGCGAATAGCGCGACAACAGCGCCAATATCGGTGAGCACGGCAAAGCACGGCTGATGAAAATTGTTCAAAACATGGTGGCCGTGACGTCATTTTTGTTGCCGGACATTTGCCGGAAAAGTGGCGCTGAACTTTACGCCTGCGCGGCGCTTTCTCAATTAAATCACACAGATATTGAGGCCGGAAAGTTTCAGACCTCTTCGATATTGCTTATTGCGTATACGGCCTTACCTTGAATGCCACGATGTCGTAGTATGAAAAAGCACAGCCTCTGGGAAAGGCGGTTGAAGCTCGGAGGACAGCTGCTTGGCTGCGTCCTGTTGCGTGTTGTTGTCTTCGTGTGTTGCTGCGTGTGTTGTCTTCCTTCTTGTGTCCTCGTGTCAAGTTCGCACTGCAACCAATTCCTCCTCAATTTGGATTTCAACGCATCGCTGTGTCCAATATTTTCTTGAAATGGAACATTTTATTTTAAAATGTTCCATTTCGAGAAAAATACTTGAGTGTCCACTTCGTTGCTATCGCGTTAAAATTAAAACTCAAGGCACATTTTTTGCCGTCATCGTCGCAAGTCCAAGGACGAAGCGTGCGAGGGCAGCCGACGATCGATGTTCAAGTGGAGAGGAAACGTGCCGACCGTGTTTCGTCGCACGAAAGGCCCGTGAGGGGTCCCGGGATAGGGGGCGTGGCTGCCGCTGAAACAGCGTGTTCGAGCCATGGTTCGAGCGGCCGGGCGCGGTCGTCCTATCTTGAAAAAATTGGCAGACGGCTCATATTCCATAGACGGCATTTTTAGCGCAAACGTAGAAAAGAAAGGTGTACTAAGAAGAGAAGAGAAGAATACAGTGCACAGGGCGAGCGCTAAAGGCCCGTGAGGGGTCCCGAGCCTTTAGCGCTCGGGAACCCTTAGCGCTCGCCCTGTTCACTGTGTTCTTCTCTTCTCTTCTTAGTGCACCTTTCTTTTCTACGTTTGCGCTAAAAATGCCGTCCGTGCTGAGTTACCGCCACTCATTTTGCATTGATGATATAATAACGCACGAAGACTTCACTTCTCTCGCTGTAGCCCCTGCGTTTCCTGACGCCAGCGTTTTGTTGAAGTACGCCACGTCGGATGCTAAATGAGTAAGCTACTGGCCTAGCGTGGCCTAGCTTATTAGTTCGCATTGATTCGCCCTTGCGGCGAAATTTTTTCACGCAATAGGGGCTTCATACACCGAGAGAAATGACGAAAATTCACCGTTCGCAGTAGATCACATAAGTCGGTAGGTTCAATGTGTGCAGGGAAACAGTTATTCTCACATCACCGCAAAAATTCAACCTTTCATTTGTCCATTTCCCACGTCTACGAGTGCTTAAGTAGCTGACCTCTGGGTGACATTCTCTGGAGGTTATTAAAGAAAATCTATGGGCTGTTGAATTGTAAAGCTTCTGCAACATACATTAGAGGTCATATTACAAAATCCATAAGCCGTCTATTTTTTTGGTAAAAGCAGCATACCATAGACATCCATAAATTTGAGTGCAACAAACGTGCGTGGCTGGGACGTCTCGCAGATGTCGTTCATAGATTTAGACATTCGGATCTTATTCGTACATCGCAGAGATATTTGTGGTTTATTGGGAAAACGATGCCACCTACTCAGACGCCGAAGTCCACCCCAGTGCTCGACGCAACGCCTCGCCTCCGCATGCATCGCCACAGAACGCTGCTGTCAGTTGTGAAAGCCACGCGTCCTTGGCTATGGGTTGTGCCGCCGTGAGTACCGGAGCCGCCGCATGCTCCGCAGATACCGGCTGCTCAGGTTTCGCGACTCCGAGCGAAAGAGAAAGCGCGCCAAGAGCGAGCCCCTTTTCTTATTATGACAGCGCCATCTATCATCTTTAATCATCAACGTATAGGAAAAACCACTAACGCCATCTAGTGATATTATTTCCAAGGACATATACACACAACGTTATCTATTGAGCAATTCATAAACTAGAGGTGGCTACATACTATGTACGGAGGAGGGAACGACCCACACCCTGAGGAGCTTCGCCCCTAAAAAAATGAACCTGGGCAGGTCACCCCATGAGAACGACAGATAAAAAATGGTCAGTTAGAAAATCGGAATGGATACCAAGTGATGGGAAACGCGGCCGCGGAGGGCTAAGGGTTAGGTGGAACGACAAGATTAAGAAATTTGCAGACATAAAATGGAATCAGCTCGCACAGCACAGGGTGGGTTGGAGATCATTGGGAGAGGCCTTCGTCCTGCAGTGGACATAAGACAGGCTGATGATGATGATGATAGTGATTTGATTTCCTAATATATATATATCTATATATATATGAGAGAGATCGATCTAAGGTCGTGACAATCAAGAACGTTATATAGTTATTCCAAGCAAACTTTTATTACTGGGTTCCTCAAGGCTCCGTTATAGGTCCCCTTCTGTTTCCTTTATATATAAATGACCTACAGCCAATAACTAACTATATGCGTTAACAATTAACATAATTTTTTTTTGTTTCTTTTTGATTGCTATCCATGTATGTGTATGTATTCGTGTGTTGCCTTCCTGCTTGGACCCAACTAGGGTCTGCAGTATTGTATCAATAAATAAAAAAGCAGAATACATATAATATTCCACTTTCGCTTCAAAAGTGTAAATACTACTCGTCTAAAGATACAGATAAGTAACATATCTCTAGAGCAGACTACTGCCTACCAACACCTTAGGATAATCTTTGCTAAACACCTGCGATGGGGAGATCACATAAACAGCGTTCGCACTAGATTAGCAGGTAGCGGTCGGAAGCTGGTCTGTTATTATGGTAAATCAATTTCGTAATGAATTTCGGTCTCCGGCGTCAAAGAAAACCTTCTTCAACATTTAATGTTCCCAATGAGTTGTTCCCTGGCATGTTCCAAAATTATTCTCTCTCTCTATCCACATAACTATATACAAGCACACTGAACATATGCTAAAAATCTGATATAGGCGTTGCGCCACCTGGCGCAAAATATGTTTTGTGGAACTAAATGCCAGACACTGCAAGGTTATTCGTGCCGCCCGAAACATTGACAGGCTACCTATTTAGATCTTGAACAGCGTTACTTAGGAACCCATAACTTGTTATGTTCAAATACAATGGGATATAACCAACAATAATGTAATATTCTTTCTAACTAAAATCGCATTGCAAGCATAACAGCCACAAAATCCAACCTTTACCCTTAGTCTCTAAAAGCGCCTAGAAATTATTGCCGCTTGAACTTATTTCATAAAGTATACCACCCCAGCGTCATACACGACACATTTTATCAGCGCACTACATCTCCCATTGTTTTGGTTATCGATATGTGGTAGGTATCCCATTTTGTAAAACCTGTAGCTTTTCTACCGAGCGCAGCAAACGAGCGGAATCACCTTCCTTACCGCTGAAGCGGTAGTAATCATCGTTTTCGTTAGGCAGTAATCACTATTGCACAGGTAGTCTGCTGGAAATCTGTTCATTGTTCTTTTTTACTGACTGTATTCTGTTACTTTTTTTTTGTTTGTGGTTTATTCACTCTCCTCCGTAATGTTCTTGACCTTGCGGTAAATAAAACAAGTAAATAAATAAATCAAGACAAATAAATAAATAAATAAATAAATAAATAAATAAATAAATAAATAAATAAATAAATAAATAAATAAATAAATAAATAAATAAATCATCTTTTGCAACTCCACTGCTCTTTGAAGATGAAGCAAAAGGGAAATAATTATGGTTTTCTTTTTTATGATTTTGCATATTCAAACTCACATTTATTATATAATAAAGACTCTAGTTATAATGCCGATTTTGTTCTATTTGGCTACAAATTTGGCGATAATGTTATATGACATGGCTACTTTGGCTACTTTTGACTTGAATTGCGGCTCCTTTTCAAATCTACCCAACGGCAACCCTGGGTGCCATGTTGACTAGAAACCACAGCTTCTGGCGGTTGCGGATACAACTAAACGCACACGCCATAAATGCGAAGTAGAATAAACATATCACTTATCGCTGTGGCTTAGTGCGTGCCAAACAAACGCAAATGACTTAACTTTGTGAACTTTTAGGTGATTAAATATCTAACTATGTTTCGCTGCGCAAGCATGCGGCTTGCTTACACCCTACTGCAACCAGCTTGTGTGGTATGGCCAAGGCCGCTTCGATGGCCGAAGGTCAGTTACGATCACGTGATCAAACATGGCCGCGCCCGTGTGCCGCTGCAGTCACTCTATAGCTGCGGAAAATCGTCTACATTATATATCGATGATTACTGAAGTTAACTAGAGAAATGCTTGTGTGTTTTTAATGCGTGCTAACATTGTTGTAAAGTCCAACAATATGTGAAATGTATGAAATAAAGCCTGAAATTAGTGAAACGCTTGTGTATTTATAGTTAATATGGGTTAACAATGTGTTATTTTGGGTAACACTCATTACGCGTATGTTAGCTAATTTCTCAAAACATCATATATCAAATGAATAGTGCACTACTCGCAAGTTTGCACCACACCTTTTGCGTGGTATGTAATTCACATGCAACTGCACGTCTTATAATTGTGATAGCAATTGTCCTGTATTGTATCTAACTTATATTGCTCATTGTTATCGAGCTATACGTTTCTACGAACGTAAACTGTATTCCTTTTGATTGTTGCTGGAAATTCTCCCTGATGTTTTCCCGATTACTTTTCCCCTTGTCCATTTATGATTTGAATGCTTTTCTGTTTATCGGACCTTCAGCTAGCTTTTGGCCAGGGTAATAATAATAATAACTTCTGGGGTTTTACATGCCAAAACCACGATATGATTATGACGACCGCCTTAGTGAAAGGCTCTGGAAATTTCGGTAATCTGGTGTTCTTTAACGTGCACTGACATCGCACAGTATAGGGGCATCTAGCATTTCGCCTCCATCGAAATGCAACCGTCACAAGCCGTATCGAACCCCGCGACTTTCGGGTCAGCAGCCGGGCACCGTAACCCCTGTACCGTCGGGCCGGACTTCGTTACAGGTCCGAGAAGTCTGTAATATGTGTTTTGTGATATGTAAATAAACGCTCATTCATTCATTCATAGTTTGAGTTAGCGGCTATTCGGCACTGCCACAGGTGCCACGTCACAGCTGCTACGTCATTACATAATCGGATTTTTATAGCGTATACCCTGCTTCCGCTATCAATCTTCGGTTCCCCACCACGACGCGCGGTAGATTATATGTGGTGCGAGCCACCTATGCGATGCTTTCACGCCTTGCGCTTTAAAGGGACCCTGAAACGGTTATTTGAAGCTTTGTCAGCGTTTAGACTAGAGCATCATCGAACCATTGGCACCACAAATTTAGCGGCACGCCGTGTACCAAGGCGGCAACGGACAATTATATCATACCCTCCTTCTCACCCCTGCCTTGCCTCCTCAACTCATGAGACACGCTGGCATCGCTGGCGATCGCAGAGCTCACGTGAGCACACTCGACGATTTGAGCTTCGCCCAGTGATCACCTCCGAGATTGCACGCCGACAGGTTGCGTGCATCTCGGAGACCATAGCCGAGTGCGCCCGGCAGCACGCACGCCGTCTGGCAACAGAGGCATCGCGGAGTGGTTGATATCTGCTCCTACAGGTGCCGCCACCCTGCCAGCCAATTTTTCGTGCGCGCACACCGCAGCCCCAGTGACGTCGCCAGCAGCCCCAATGACGTCGTGCCCACACTGCATGTCGTACTCGCAAGGGGCGGTTGAAAACGCGTTGGGCTGAGCCGCAGTGATCTGCAGCGATTCGCAGCTTTATAGCGTTGTAATAAATTACACACTGTAAGCAGAGAGCTTAAATTAGTCTGTAAATGAGCCTTAGGACTTGGTCTACTGGCCCAATGTGTTTGTGCAAAATCGTCAAAACCGTTTCAGGGTCCCTTTAACGATGCGGAGGAGGCTACCGCCGAGAAGGGGCTCTGTGACGTCAGTCTATTGCGTCTTGCTCTCATACAGTTCGGCCCGATGTCAAACTACATCACCGGGGACGCAAGCGCGGGCAGGAACGAGCAAGCGTTATCTTGATGTCAATCAATTCATCTTACTCTTTACCGGAAATTCGTTTTTTTTTCTTTAAAAACATGCAGAATTTCCCGCTTTATCTACCTTGCTGCCGTGAGTACCCGGGCTCGAAGAACTGTTGAGTCTTTTAATTAGGCCGAGCTAAAGTGGAACACCGGGAATAAAATTCCTCCAGGATCTCCGATTAATATGCTGCGCCTTACGTATGATGCTGCGGTTTGCAACGACCGCGGCGACTTCGATCAACGCGTTAAATGAACGCCTTATAATGACGGAGTTCAAATAACGATGTCGCATACGGGCATGAATAGCGCAACAGCGTTATAAGAAGTCTGAAAATATTTCCTATGCGTAAATAAATCCCTTCGTGTCAGATCCTGTCAGGGCTGGGCAGTATCGAAGATACATGTATCTTAGATACTATCTTAGATACTCTTGGGGTATCTTGTATCAGTATCGCGATACGCCCCGCAAAACGAGTATCTGTATCTGTATTTCCGATACATTCAATAATGTATCGTGTATCTTAAGATACAAGATACTGCTATAGAAACACCACCCTGCGAAACAACAAGCGTCGGCTGAACTCTGCTTCTTAAGGTGATACTGCTGCCACTGAGCCACCTCAATAAAGCTAACGACAGTGATATTCCTTTGTCTATCCGCCAGAGTATTCCAGTGAGCATAGGAAATAAGGTCTACACGCTTCTTTATTGGTGGAGCAGAGTCACGTGATGGCGCTTGAGCCATCTCGACGAAAACAAGCGCGCGAACGTCTACGATGTTTTCTTTCTTTTTAGCTGTGTCAGTGCCATGAACCCCCTATGTAGCCACGGTACTGTGCTGCGTATTCCAATGCGTGCGTCTTTCGCTCAAATTCGGACGCGGCTATAGTATCGTAATCAAAGTTTGTCTTGCGGGGTGCTTCGTTGCAGAGTCTCAATAATGCAAGAATGGGGTTGCTTTGCGTCTCGCTGCTTACACGGAGATGACACATGTCGATGTGAGCTTGGCTTTCACACTATGAGATTGGCTTATATGCAAATTAGATTCTAACAACTGTCGCACCACCGGTGTCGAAGCTATATGCAATAGAACAAGCATTTACGTAGCAGACGATATCTTGGGGCACTTTATTTGTGTCCTTCGTGCTAAATTATGCAAGGAGTTTTTCTAATGATAGCTTGACTGTTAGCACAAGTGCTCTCTGTGGTGTCCTCCGTTTGCATCCCAGACATTACCTAGGCCACTGTGTAGTTTTTTCCTCGTTTGTTAACTGTAATAAATCTTCTGTAATCTCCTGCTCTATTACTTTTCTTATTTATTCTTATTTTTAGTTGTCTGCGTCATTGCAACTATTTACATATCTACATTACATGTGAGTTTACTGTTCAGGCGTTGTTGAGGGCAAAGTTAAAATAATCGGAGCGCCCCTGGTGCATACAGTAACAAAAATTGGGCTTACGATTTAATATAACAGCGAAATTGAATTTGCGTTATAATAATGGAAATTATAGGAACAAAAATAAAAGACGTTAGGGAGGGGATTAAAGAAACATAATAACAAGTACTACAATTTTCTCATGAGGAACCCCACGAGCCCTTTGATGCTATTTTCTGTGGGCACTGAGTTTTCTATTACCTGACTTTAACATCTAAGTTGTAGATACATCATGCTCTATTTTCACAGCTTTTATGGGTGCCACCTGTATCGTGTTTAAAAAGGATGTCACGTAACTGGAACCGAATATTTACAAAGAAGTGCTTAACCTCAGCGGAATAAAACCAACGATGGGGTTTACCGCCATGTGGCTCTCATTAGAGTATTTTTATATTGCGCTTAATTTCTTAACTAAGATGAATGATGTAACATTTCTGTTATTCATTTTGGGGCCAAGTGCGTTTCTTCACGTTTTTAGAGGGCATTCTAAAAATACAGATCAGATTTTTTGTGGAAAGGTACATGCTACGTAGTAAGTTTTCCGGCGTGTAAAGAAAGCCGGAGAAATATGACCGTGTTATGACGGTAAATATGACTGTAAATGCTCGTACGCTATTGTGCTGCAGCGCTCTCAGACGTGCTTCGAGCTAAACAACCGACAAGCGGACCGCGGCGAAATGAGCGGCCGCGGCTTAGGCATGGGCTCCACAGCGCCTCAACATTTCTGACCGACACACACGGCAAAGAAACACCATCGTCCCTGAGAAGCGACAGGCTGACGGTCCGCACGTCGGTTGTTTCGCTCGAAGCGCGTTTAAGAGCGCTGCGGTACGATAGCGCATGAGCGCAGTCACGTGTTTTTTATTTGATAATTCGCGTGCTTTCTTTAAAAAACGGGAGATATTCACCATGAAGCATGTACGCCGCCAAAAAACAACTGCTTCGGTCATTTTTTAAACGCGTTCTTGTGACGAAACGCACTCTGCCCTAAAGTTAATATTAAAAATGTTGCATAATTGACCATAAATAATCAACTAAGTAAGCGTAATATAAAAATACCAGAACGAGTGCCGCATGACGGTAAACCATATGCCATTGGTTTCATTCAGTCTCGGTTAAACGCTTGTTTTTTAATATTTGGTTCTACTTACGTGAAACACCACGTACACGTATTCACTGTCATTTTTTTATTGGGGAATCGCCTTGCTATTTGGCTTAGGTATATTCGCTTTCCTCTTTTAGGGCCCTCTAAAGTCTTTTTTTTGTGTCACAAAAATGCAGGTAAGCAGGCTAGAAGTTACAATAGTGTGAATAGCAGTGATATCCTGCGACGCTTTTTTTGCCACGTACGTGGGAAGCTTCCAGGCGGCAGAAGCCCTCTCGGAGAGGAAAAGGTAAAATATTGCACGTTAGTGAATATGTTGCTAACGGACACTTTATGCAAGTTGATAGGTAGAATATGAAATATCATTGCAGTTTTCTGTTCTCACTGAACTGTCAACGCTGACTCGGTAGTTATCGTCTCCTCATGATGCTTCACAAAAAATATCACTACCGGCGCTGTTGCTGCTCTGCACCTGTAGGGTGATGCGGTACTACGAAAATGGTTATACTCTTACGGACAAGATAAGGCTCTGCACCGGTATTTGTGTCATCTTGCGGAGGCTTTTTTATTGAAGTTCTTGCAATTAGACGGCAACCTGCTAGCTGGTCACCAAGTAGAGCAGCGACACCCATCAAATACAAAAGAGTCAAGTAAACAAATGCCGATAACTTGTTTCGGAGTGAAACTAATATACATTAAGAAAAACATGACTTTCGGGATACAAACAGATATTTCATTAAAATAAACAAAGTTGGTCGCAGTTAAAACATTTTCAAGCACACTCTTCTGTACATAGGTATTTGCAGCGTCATTATATAGGTCTATAATAGCAAATTTACAAATGTATCGAAGTATCTTAAGATACAATTGGGAAGTATCGTATCGGATACATTCAATCAAGAAGTATCTTGTATCTGTATCTCCAATACTTTTTGCCCGAGTATCTTGTATCGTATCGCGATACAATTTGAAAATATCTTTGCCCAGCCCTGGATCCTGTGATTAGCCGTTGCTAAAATGATC
>JALIZH010011476.1:0-33028 GCA_030522465.1 Rhipicephalus appendiculatus
AGTTTAAAAAGTTATGGCAGCTTCACACTAGTGGTGACAAGCCTGAAGGAAGAGTGGAGCTGAGCGGCCTTCCTTGTTTCTCTTTCTTTCTTTCTTTCTTTCTTTCTTTCTTTCTTTCTTTCTTTCTTTCTTTCTTTCTTTCTTTCTTTCTTTCTTTCTTTCTTTCTTTCTTTCTTTCTTTCTTTGTTTGTTTGTTTGTTTGTTTGTTTGTTTGTTTGTTTGTCTCTTTCTTTCTTTCTTTCTTTCTTTCTTTCTTTCTTTCTTTCTTTCTTTCTTTCTTTCTTTCTTTCTTTCTTTCCGTTTCTTGTATCTCTTTTTTATATCAGTTTCTTTCTATTTCTTGCTTTCTCACTGTATATGTTTCTTTCTCTTTCTTCCCTTTGTTCCTGTCTCTTTATTCGTCACTTCCTCTTTATTTCTATCTCTTTCTCTCTATCTATGTTTCTTCCTCTCTCTCTCTTTGTTTCTATCTCTGTCCATGTTTTTCTTTTTTTATGTCTTCATTCCCTTTATTGCTTTCCATTTGCTCTTCGTCTTTCTTTCTCTCTCTCTCTTTCTTCCTCTCAGTCTGTTTTACTGTATGTTTATCTTTTTATGTCTTCATTGCCTATCTTTCTCTCTCTTTTTCTGTTCCCTTTTCTTCCTATCTCTTTCTTTTCCTCTGAATTTTTCACGTGCTTGTTTTGGTTTGACACTCGCACCTGCTGTACATGGTAGTGGGACTTGTCCAATTCCTGGGGCGCATACCCACCTGAGGAGTTGCTGATAACTTAAGTAGCTTCACTGTAACAAGAATGAAGACAGCGTCTGCCGGTTTATGATGATGATAGCTTTCTTACGATGGAGCACAAGTTACCTGCAGCTTAAACAGCTTTGCTTTTAAAATTCAATATTAATATAAAATAAGTGCCTTTTGCCGTTGATGCTGTTTTCCAAAAGATATTCTGCAGCTACAGTATTGTAACGTAGGATTACGAAAAAAAGAAAACAGGGTTGGATAGTTGGTTGGTTTATGGGGCATAACGTGCCAAAGTGGCTCGGGCTATGAGAGACGCCGTAGGAGAGAGCTACGGATAACTTCGGTCACCTGGGGTTCTTTAACGTACACTGAGAAGTCACAGTACATGGCCTTCTGGAAGTTCCATTATCGTTAACGGAGCGCAAACAACGCTGACGAAGAAAGGGACACAACTAGGCCAGTTGTCGACTTAGCTCGAGCATTTCACCTCTACCGAAATGCCACCGACAGAGCCGGGATCGGACCCGGGTCTTTCGTGTCCGCAGCCGAGCACCGTAAGCACTGTGACACAGAGGTGAACTATTACCCAAAGAAGCTTCCGCATTTTCAACTTCAGCATGCGACACCCATCGTCAGGGGCCATATTGTATACGCCATAAGGTTCGCCAGCCTAATTCGAAAGCTTGCAAAGGAGGAATATTTGAGCGAAAAGAAAAGGCAGGAAAGTTTCTGGTTTGCTACCCTGCACTCTAAGTAGAAAAGGTGTCCTTGAACTCTCTTTAGGACGCACGACTTTCCAAAAGAGAGTCGTGAATTGACTCTCTTTTGGAAAGTCGTGCGTCCTACGATTGTCCTAAGGAGAGTCATTGTGCCTCTCTAAGTACACATGCGAGTCTCACATTTATAAAAGGAAGAGTCAAAGTTCTTAGAGCGTACACTCGTGTGGGAAAATGGGAAATGGGCAGAGGGAAGTGTATTTCGTCGACCACCGTCGATTTAATGGCGGCACTTTTGAATCAAAACCAACTTAGCATGTTTTCCTTTCGGATCCATCGTTTGTTCGTTTTTCCTCGTATCTCTCTCTCTCTCTTCGAGGAGAACTTCTACTTGCGTGAGAGATCCACTACGATGTCCCTTCCTCATAATCATGCGTGGTTTTAGGACGTAAATGCGCAACAATTATTATTATGCATGAAAGTTTTTTTTTTCTCCTTCAATTTAACACCGACATTCAGTGTGCAGTGGTCACGTTCTCCTGTACACGTAGCAGGCCAAGCCACGTCTCACGCCCGCAACAATAGTGCCACCCAATCAGCTAGTGCCAAACAACTCTTTCTTATGGTAACAACTGCGCAATCCATCGGGCTGCTAAATGCAAAATCGGGGAAAACCTAGCAATTTGTTTGTCTCTCGACTCATAAAAAAACAAACAAACACAAAGCAAGAAAAGAGTCATATTTCGTCCCTTTTAAGCAGGCAGATCATTTTCTGCAGTCGAGAGGGGGGGGGAGATGATTTCCTCCGCGGGTTGCTTGGGAGGCTCGCTTGCTCCGTCTCTATGATGTTGCCTCTTCCTAATGATGATGGAAAAATGAAGCCGCGTCAGTGAACCTTCTCTCCCACCTCATTTCCTCCTCTCCTGCCTTTGGCTAGTCACCCCCCCCCCTCTCTCTCTCTCTTTCTCTCTCTCAAACGTCGAATGCACGGCGAAGCCAGCCAGTTTCGCTTTCGCCTTTTGAGCCGCGGAAAAACGAGACGCGAAGAGCAGCAGCGAGCGACGCCGCTCTCCTCTCGTTGCCTTCCCTACGCCCCCCGCCGCCGCCGGTTATTCCCGGCTGCCGGCGGCGTTTTTATGCAAATGAGGTCGAAGCGGAGAATTACACGCTATAGCTCGTTGGGGCGCCGCGCGCCGGCACGAAAGGACGCTGCGGCGCGGGAAACGACCGCTGCGCTGTTTCCTCCCGAAGAAGCGCGCCGGAGAGATTTCGGAGGGATGGTCCGTGGCGTATATATACGATACCCTCCCCCCCCCTCCCCCCCCCTTTATTTTTGGTAATGCTAACGTCCTGTATTACTGTACGCAGAGCCATATAGAGGAAAGGAAGATGACGACGTCTTGGCTCGTTTCTTTATCGCAGTGTCTTCCCCTAAGTATCCACTCCCGCCTCTTTTTTTTTATTTCAGGTTATTTTTTTTCTATCGTCACATATGCACACCACCAAGTCTGATGTGTGACTCTGTGCACATACGCGACTTTCATGACGTCCTCGATTCTTATTGGTCAGTTAGTTCAGCCACAGTTCAGATTTACAAATACATTATGTCTTAAACGGGCTGTTTTGAGGTCATTGAACACTGTTTTCCTTCTATTTCTCTATTTACTTTCGATTGTTTTATAATATATTTTTTTTTATTTCTAAAGGCTGACCTTATGAATAGTAATTTGAGGCATCAAAAACACACATGCTCATTTGCTTCGTGAATAAAGTCTAACAGCGAACGGTGGAAAGGTCCGTGAAAACCAGTAGCTTACTCGGTCCACAATTAAAATCAGTACTGGATATGAAGAAAGCTATTAACCATTCTTGTTAAATAACCCAGAAGTGAATTCCTCGGCACTGGAATCAAATAATTCAAAATTTATTTGTTCATTTCGTTGTCCGCGTTTTTTTTTTTTTTTTTTTTTGAGAAGGTGCGTGTATTATTCCTGTATGCTGCAGAAAAATCAAGCTCTCGCCAAAATGAGGAGCAATAGAAAACTATCTGTTACGGTGTTTCTTGTTCACAATGAAGCAAAAGTACAAAAAGTCCTTTAGGTCGTGGTTAGATTGCGCAAGCATCTTGCGTACTCTCCTTAGGATGTCGCTACGTGTCCGGTGTAGTGTATGATTAGTAGGCATAATATAGAATGATTCGAGTTGTAGGCGAGAAGATAATGACTTTTCCGTGGCGACGATTTGGGCAAAAGTCCACTCAATTGTGCGACCCGTGTCGACTGCGTCTCGAGCCAATGCACTCTAGACTACATGTCCCTTGTCCAAGTCATTCCGGTGCTTTCTAAGACGTTGATTAAAATTCCCAGATTCGCCAATGTATGAGGCTTCGCAGTATCCGCATGCAATCTTGTAATATTCCTCTACAGTCACAAACTGGAACGCGCAGGCATTTAAAAAAGACCCTAAAACCACTATGAGTTCATATACAAGAGAGTGCTTTCTTTCTTGCCTTCACTAGCCTTCCTACAGGAACTGTGTCCTATCTCTTCCCCACCACTTATTTCTCCTTAATACACGTGGACAATGTCAGCATAAAGCGTTGAGCCTCTCAGTATATATTTCCTTTTGGTTACATCCTGTTATCTCTGCTTATGCAGTCGAAAAGGCACAAAACGAAGTGAGATCAGTTGATGGCGCACTATAGTCGTACGAGAGGAGGCAAACGGGTGTGTGACTATGTGGCAAAGCATAGCAGGAGACAATTCACATATATTACTCGGATATGAACCACTCGAGATCTTGTACACCCTCATGAAGTCACGTGAACATAGCGAACATAGCGTCTAAAATTGTGACGAAAATACGGAAAACGCCAGAAAAGAATAGCGCGCTCGTTCTTTGAATTTTCAGAGGCTCTTTATGTGTCCTTTAAAGAGGCTACGCTATCAGACACCCGAACGTTCGCCGTTGAGGTCTCCTGGCGCGTCAGTCTACTTCTCCACCGAGAAGTGAACTGATGCGTCAGGATTTTTATTTTTTTTTATTTATTTTTATTTTTTTGACACGACTGCCCCATTGCCAGCCGAGGAGAAAGCAGGGATGTACCGAGCGTCCTCCGAAACACGCGGGAGCGCAACCGAGGCTATTCTATATTTTTTGTTCTTCCTTTTTTCCCCCCCACCCAACCCTCCGTATCATGCAGTAGCGAATCATAAATAAGACGAACGTCGGCGACGAACGACCGAAGCCCGGGGTCGGCTTCTTCTCCCTAATTATCCGGCCATCCCCTGCGATAGACAGGCCGGTCATTTTACCTAATGGACTCCCTCCTCGAATGGGGAGAGAAAAGGCTGCGTGATGACACCCTCATTTGCATATTCTTCGGCAGCCACGAAGGCAGCTATATAGCAGCGGCGGCGATCGAAAGGAAATAAACGACCACGTGGCATGTACGGTAAGAAAATATCGAGAGAAAATCAGCAACTACTAAAAACAGTCGGCTCGTCCGAGTCATATTTCTATACAAACTGATAGAAAATGACAGGCCATGTATACGTTTGCAGGGTTGTTTTTGGGAAGTCGTAAGCGCGCGACGATCAGACTGGAGTAAATCTGCGCCAAACGGCCATTTACGTTTTGCGCACGATGCAGTCGTCAATTTGTGGCCTACCACAGTGCGTGTCGTTTTTCTGTTGGGTTTCGTGAAAGCATCTGAGATTCGGGCATGCATGCGCTTTGATGCTAATGCGACGCCCCATTCAATGCTCGCCCAATACGTTTAGGAATCTCGGCATTCTGTCATGCTATGCGATGCTCATCGATTAAGCATGCGCCAACGTTTCATATTATGCTTGTGGCCTGAAGATGGCTTCTGCTATGAGCCCCAAACGGTCATTTGGCTGCCTAGAGGGATATAATACTTTATTCCAGTTGCTTTTTTTTTTTTTGGTAATAAAAAAAAAGTATATCGCAGTATGGCCCGCAGTACACCCCAGAACCATGAAAACTAATAACAGCAGCGCATTTTACAGTTCGTGTAGAGAACGTATCAGGTGCCGGTGTTTGCAAAATTAGTAGTTTGTAATAATTGTTTGTTATCGTTGCAGCGCTTACCGGATGACGTAGCCAGGGGAAGGGGAGGGGGGAAAGGAAGATGTTGGGCGTTCAAATTTCTCCTCTACAATCTTTTCTCAATTTTTCATGTGCATCTATATGTATACTTATGTACAAGGGCTCGCATGAACGTACATAAAGTGTGGTTGAAACCCCTTAGACCCCGTGCCAGCCCCTGGAAAAAAAAGCATTTCTGCTGGCACCCCTGGTGCTTACGAACTACCACAGCTTTACAGAAAGCCTCGCAAATGCGGCTCCAGCGGACACCGCTGCAACGGGAGATGCGAAGCGGTGAACATCGTCTGCCTTTTGCCGGAGGCTGAAGCAGAGGCGCCATCTCTCCACTGGTCGATGCATCGCCGAGACCTCGCCAGCGGCGGGCGACGAAAGAACTTCAAACTGGGTTTTGTTTTTGTTTAATTTAGGAGGATCACTGTAATGGTCTAGGTTTTCTTTGGTAATTGTCGTTTGATTGCCCTCCTATGCTTTAATTACTTCATCATTTTAATTGCTTTCCATCTTACTCCAATCGTGGAACACTGGAACTTAGTACGAGCTTCACATCACGAAGTGACGGAGGCGCCGCTGAAGTTTCGCTGTACGACTATGACACTTCCGTGTTTGTCTGTTTTATGCCTATCTCTCTCTCTCTCTCTCTCTTTCCACATTTTTTTATCTTTTCGCCCCTTACCCTTCCCCAGTTCAGGATAATTAACAGGGTATTTACCTTCCACTTAACGTCCCCTTGCGCGTGGCCATTTGTTCCTCCAAATTTATTTAATTTGTTTTCTCATTTTGCGCAGATGGCTCACATCTGAATCAGCGCATTCTATTGCACTGCAGCTCTTGGTATACAAAAGCCTATTTTTGAAGTATGTGTCTCCTTTAGCAGTCAAGGATTGGGTGCATCATCATTACTCTGCTGCACCAAGGTGTCAAGCCAGTGCTGATGTGTGTTGATGTGGTGTGCTTTGGCGGTCAATGATTCGATGCATCATCATTATTGTGCTGCACCAAGATGTCAAGCCAGTGCTGATGTGTGTTGATGTGGTGTGCTTTAGCGGTCAATGATTCGGTGCATCTTCATTACTGTGCTGCACCATGGTGTCAAGCCAGTGCTGATGTGTGTTGATGGGGTGTGCTTTAGCGGTCAATGATTCGGTGCATCTTCATTACCGGGCTGCACCATGGTGTCAAGCCAGTGCTGATGTGTGTTGATGTGGTGTGCTTTAGCGGTCAATGATTCGGTGCATCTTCATTACCGGGCTGCACTAACGTGTCAAGCCAGTGCTGATGTGTGTTGATGTGGTGTGCTTTAGCGGTCAATGATTCGGTGCATCTTCATTACCGGGCTGCACTAACGTGTCAAGCCAGTGCTGATGTGTGCTTACTACCTTACTACCCGCACGGCTCATTTGCGTGCTAACGTTGAGTTAAGAATTTCTTCAGAAGGGCCTGCAACATTGTAACTAGTTTCCTGTTACACACAGATGCACTTTACTTCCAGAAACAAATTGTACTTGTTAAGACTTCAAATATGATAGCATTTGTCGTGTAATGTAATTTTATTTGAACGGTACTAGTGGATTAATGATCAAATCAATCAAGAAATTCCAGTCAGCAGTGAACCTTCTATGCATCATCATCTTTAGTTGCTTTCATTCATTACCATCTAGTTATTTTTTTTTTCGCCAAGCTTACAACACCCTTTCCTGCGTATAGATTCACCAATCTACTAGTCCCCGGCAGCTCTTATTGCGTTCTCTTTAAGTTACATTGCTTGCCTCACCACTTTTGTTAATGAAGGCCATGCTGTCGCGCTATACTTTTAACAACGCGTGTTTGTATTTCTTGTTGGTACCCTGACATTGGGCGCTGTCATGAACACTTAATGGAACACCGATAACACTTAGTCAGTCCGCACAAGTTGGAAACTGAATGAGACCCTCTGCATTATTCATGCGGCTTGTTTTCTGTATCATTCCTACAAGAATCGTTTCAAGTCCCACTAAAATACTAATACCCGCAATTTCGGCAGGAATGGCAAGTAAAAAAAAGGTGGCATTATTCGAATACAGACGTAATATTTCAGAAGAGTTCACGCCTCATATCAAGTATCAAGTTTTTTCTCGTACCTCTATGTGTGGACACCTGTGTGTGGACACCTGTGTACTAAACAAACCTTTTCTGTCTGCCTTTCGTACTCGCCTGTCCGGAAAAAAAATAAATGGCGAAAAGCTATCACTAAGTCGCGCAAGGCTTGAGGCAGCGAAACTGGACGATTTTGAAGTCCAATCTGGTCAGTTCTAGGTTGTTGCTAGGCTTTATCTAGGTGATGCTAGGTTGTATCCGGGTTTGATTCTCAGCGCACATATGTTTGAGTTAAACCCCAGACAGTCACAGACACTACAGCAATGTCCAAACTACAGAGACAGAAACTCGCGCTGAAAGGAAGCGTTCGCACCTCTCATAGATCTACGGGCACGTCGTCGTTGGCGTAAGGCTTCCATCGCTTGGGGGTCTTCTCGCAGCCGCCGTTGCCTTTCCCGTTCGCTAGTATTCTCTCGTTGTACGCACTCGGGGTCTTCGACTCACCGCCGTTTCTTCGCAGCCATTTGTTGGGATAACTGTCGCCTTCTTCATTTTCAGTGGACCAGGGCTGAGTAGTGGGATTTGCCGAACTTCTGCGGCACATAACCCGTGATGGTAGCCATTACTTGGGCTAACTATTGCCTACTACATTTTTAGTAAAACAGTGGTGAGTGGTATGGATTCGCCCAGTCCGCCGCGGTGGTATATCTGTTGGGGTGCTCGGCTGCTGACCCGAGGGTGGCGGGTTCGATACCAGCCGCGGCGGTCGCCTTTCGATGGAGGCGAAATGGCAGAGGCCCGTGTACATGTGCGATGTCAGTGCACGTTAAAAAACCGCCAGGCCTGCGCGGAACTCGCAGCACAGCCACAGCGTAAGCTGGGAGAGCAGCCTTTCTAGAGCCTTTTTTTAAACATTCTTGGGGCAACTACAACAACCGCACTTGCATGGTACCCACTACGCCATAAATCATCATAATTTTTGTGTAGTGGGGGAAGCGTCTGCTATGCCATTATTCGTCATTCTTGAGAAAAGCGCGGTACCCGCTACACTCTTGTAACGCAATATATGCACTTTGTTGACGCTGTGTCTGACGACGATGAAGAATTATGCCACAGGCTTTTGTAATGGGTTGGAGCATTGAACGACGCACTCGTTACGCAATTCGATTTGTGTAACGCCTGATTCTTACTTTACTGTTCTAAAACGCTTAACAACACACGTTAACGCGATTCCTTACCCGACATGAAGCCTGCATAGGGTCAGTTTGCACCGCAGTTTCAAGCAGCGGCGTAGCTCAGTGGTAGAGTGCTGGGCTGCCACGCAGAAGACCCGGGTTCGAATCCAATTCGATCATATGCGTTTTTTATTTATTTAGTTTTTTTCTTATTTCGTGCGATATTGGTTACGGACACCGGCGGCGGCGGCGGCGGACAACTACGGCGCAGAAACGACCCTTGTTGTGATCTCATAACAGCTTTCGCTGTAAAACACCAGATGGTCTAAATTTCCGGAGCCCTCCACTACGGCGCCTCTCATAATCATATCGTGGTTTTGGGACGTTAAACCCCAGATATTCTTATTATTATGGATTCGCCCAATTTCTGTAGCTCGTTCATGATGAAGATAGTTTATTGTGGTCATCCATTTTACCGTGAGATTTAACATTTTCGGTGTTAAAAAGCACCGCATCTTTGTCCAGCACAACTAACACTAACATAGTTGAGCAGAATATAACATCAGGGCACCAACATATATATGACCCACCTCGGGAAAAAATATGAAATAGCGATCGATATGTGAAGAACTCATCATATGAGCGTTATAACTTCTACTACATAATTCAGACAAATGTGACCAACATTCACGATACCACTTACATGTTCAATTGCGCTAACCTGACGCAGTATATCCATTTGTTCATATATGATAAAAGCTGCGCACTTCGTGAAAATATTAAGAATTAATTGCTCAGCATATGCCGCAAGCACTTCCACGGTTAACGTAGTGTAGGCATGCGGGACCGGATGTTCGGAGGAAAATTCATTTAGGCCCCTTTTTATATAACGTCTTCACATTCATACGCGTTAGAATTAAAATAAAAAATGAGATACCTCACTAGTACATCCTATAATAAAAGAAATTCTTTTTTTTTAAGGGTTGTCGGTCTTCACGACATTGCAGCGATTGCCCCAACGTAGCTGCCCTGGGATTGTGCAGCAATAGCCTGATGCCCAAATAGAGTTGACATCTCTCTCTCTCGCCCTACGATTTTATGATGTCCTGTTTGCATGTTATGTAATCGGTATATTGTCACGGGTGTGGGGGGATGAACATTATTATTTTTAGCGCTCAGTTTACCTAAACAGTAAAATGTGAGTGCTATATCCTTTTTTTTTTATGCAAGAAAGCACTTATGCGAGATTTCGCAGCAAGCTCCAATGTTATATTAAATATTTTGTCCATTTCTCTCTCTATTAGCACCGAGTAATACAAGACGGACAAGCCTAACAAACAAGGAAAAAAATCGCGATCTTCTTCCATGTGAAATAAGAGCCCCAAACACGCCAACTGAAGGTTCCATAATCCTTTTCCTTTTCTTTTCCTTCGTGCTCGCAGGGTGCACAGTCTTTACGAAATAATTAGCAGGGAGAAATTTAAAAAGAAGCCCCCACTCTGTTCCATATGGGCTTAACTCTGCGCACGGGTTAGAACGCAATCGAAATTTAACCGCCACAAACAATTCTTAACTTCTACATTTGTACAGCACAACACTGTCAAAGGCACTGATATCACACGAGGCTCCCCTCAAGCAGTCGTGCAGGTAGAGTCGCGCTCAATATGAGTTGCAACACGCTGTGTGTGCTCAAAATGGCGCCAGAACTGCAAATCGGCACGTTCATAGAAAAAAAAAAATTGGTGAATTAAACTCCCTCAGTTAGCGGTACTTTGTAAACCAGATTAACGTTTGCCGGTTTCATTGTTCAGGCTTGGGGTCACTTTAACCACACCCAGCGTGTTGCAACTCATATTGAGCGCGACTGTACATGATATCTCTTTACCCTTAAGCGCTCGAATAAGAAAAGAAGCAATAAATATCGGGTGGCAGTAGTTGATTCAAGCCTTCATCCCCACTCTTCTTTTTCCTTGTTCTTTCGATGCCGGCGACAACGCATCGCCTCTGCACCGGCGCTTTCTCGCTTGGCGGGAAATCAGCGAGGCGTTGCAACGGTACGAGCAGGCGGCCCTGCTCGTACAATACACAAAACACACACGCTTCGGGTGGCGAGACGGCGAACAGAATGAGAGAGGCAGGAGAGAACGCCGAGATACAGGGGCGCAAGAGACGGCGATCCACGCGCGTGCACACTGCTGCGTCCAAGCAGGCAAGCAGGCGAGAAAGGGGCGCGCCGGAGCTTGTTGTAAATGCAGGGCGCGTGTGCGGAGCGCAGACGAGGGTTTCACCCCCTTTGATGATCCGGAACCTCACAGCTGAGCTCCAATTTTACACGCGCGCGCTGGAGACAAGGCGTCCGTTCGGCCGCGAAGGGGGTGTTTTGTAGCGCCGCTCATGCGTCGCCCACCGAAACACCCCCTCCTCTCCTCAGCGCCCCTGGTGGGACGAGTCGGTGTTGTAAGTCTGGCTCAACCATAGGAGAGAGAGAGAGAGAGAGAGAGAGAGGGACCCGGCACGCTAAAGGGGGAGAAGGGTTGCAAATTTTGAGGGAAGCGAAGAAATAGCGGTTGTTGGGATATCGGGAAAAGGCTCAAGAGCTTGGTACGTGCTATACAGAGCTTTAAGTCTATATATATATAGAAGCGAATTCGTGAGATCGTCATGCTTGAGCCGTGTCCGTGTACCGCTTTGTTCTGTGAAGGACTATAGCGTTGCATGCATTTCGAAGGTATTCGGAGTTACTTGCACGGCTAAGAAAAAAACATAAAGGAAAAATTGGTGTGGTTGATAGACCTGGACTTTCCTGTTCGATGTAATCCAAATTTTTTTTTTATATACATGAAAATGCGATGAAATTCTGATAAACCCAGTTGAACTTTTTTCGGGATACTGCCCTGAATGTTCTTTTTTACGGCACTTCCTGGAGTGAATTTAGATTGCCGTATCGTGGGTGCACCTGATGTAGGTTTCTTTGAAGTGGCTTAAGTAAATTCTAGATCTTTTCAAGTTGGAAGTTTCGTCCAAGCTATCTTTGTAGAGTTAACGACAGCCCTTATTTTTTAAAACTTAATATTCGACCGCTCCACTTTTCATTCTTTAGGACATCCCCTTCGCGGTTTTCTTATTGCGTACTATACCTCAACGCAGTAGTTTGTTCACAGCTGGTGCTCTCGGCCACTCCCTCGACGCAAAAAAAAAAAAAAAAGGGGGGGGGGGGGGCGAGGGGTGGATTCATTGATTTATATGAGAAGTATCTCATATTTCCAATGCTTTGAATTCCGTAAGGGAAGTAGCCCAGATGCTCGACACCTGACTACTAACACGCAACGAACTTTAGAGCAATGCTCGACGTATATGATCACGTATTCTACTCCTGCCCCGCACACTTGCCCCCTGCCTCCTGGCACCTTAGAAGTCCGCAACAGCGGGAGGCTGCTTTGTCCAGCACCAGGCCGGACCTCCAACTTCGGCTGGTGACTTGGGCGGAGGACGTCGCGGCCCAACCCGCAGCCTGAAGGCCATCCCGAACGCTGTTTTTAATTCTTTTTTTAATATTGTTTTACCTTTTGGCCTTCGCACAAATAAAGCTTTTCACCACCACCATCGACGTATGCTACGGTCGTTCCTGTTTCATCGCAATAAAGTTTGAAACGTTTGAAAAAAGTGCTGCTTGGCGAGGCATGAACAGAAATGTGCTCGACAGATATCTCGGCAGGAGAATCGCTTCTAGTGACAGCAACTGGCTCTTTGTGGGCATAATCTGAGCAACTACGAAACGCTAACACTTGAATGTTTCAGAAGAAAACGTTACACCTAAGTATTTGAGCGAGAGCAAACATTTATTGAAGAATGACAAGTTGGTAAAGGTGGTAGGGTCCCTTATTCCAGGAACCCTCTAACCAGGACCACCCGCCGGGCTTGGGCGACGAGTTGTCGCTGGTTGGCTATAGGTCTGGCTAGGACATCGCAGCCTCCCACGCTTCACTCAGGAGGTTCGGGTCCGCAATGTGTTGCTGCTGCTTGTAGCGCTGGGACGCTTGCTTTGCACTGCAGTAGGAGGCTTGCCAGAGTGTCTGCCACATTGCAGTGTGGGCAGATGTAGCTGTACAACGTTGGTCTCATATGCTGCGGAAGGACGCCGTGAGAGAACGTAACCTATTGCTATGAAGTCACCTGCAGTGGCTGCCTTCGTCTCTTGTGGGTTCGTAATGTGGAGAAGGCTATCACCTGTGTTCAGACCGATAGTTTTGCAGCAATCCGTAGTAGGGTCAGGTGTAACGATTCCGTCTATTTTGCTGGTGTTGTTGTGTGCGAAGAAAACAAAAATTTAGACGAAGCAGGAGACGAGCTTTTCGTGTGCGCTCAGGCGCGAAATCTTCATTGTAACAGCGCTTGACCAAATGAACAAGGTCATGGATGAGAATGGAACGATCGAGGTTTTTTTTTTTCTTTTCTTGTGTTAGAAAATAATGATGTCGTTATCCTCTGTAAGAACATGTATTTTTCATTGCGCCTATTATTCTTTTAAACATCATCAATTTCAGCAGTTTCTCCTTTTTTTATAACTTTTTGAAGCCGAATAACTCTACAGAACGTGTCGCTTAAGCACAGTTTTTCATTCTATATCTCGTAATTGATTTTCTGCCATGTCTATCCAATTTCTGCGAAAAGACAGTTGAATTTCTGCCAGGGATTGGATAGTCTTTTAAAGTACACTGAAATACCGTTTGGCGTTTCTTATCAGTTTAACAGAAGCTGAGATGATGCTGAAGAACTAGGTCAACAGCTACACCTTCATGATCACGTAAGGTCATCACGCGGAGATTCTCAATTCAGTTTTTTCGGTATTATTAGAATTCTGTGAAGCTATGCGCATTAATGTTCGTATATGTACACACTGCGAAGACAGAACGCGCAAGAAACATCATGCGTAATGTCCTGGAATGCTTCAGACGCAGACGCGAAAGCTAAACCACCATCGCCCATATTCATAAGTGGAGCAAAATTTGTGAAATGTCGCATTCATGACTTCTTTTTTTTCTGAAAAAAGGCAGGAGTGTCAAAAGTCTTCGTCTTCGTCACTCTGGCTGCCACCACGGACAGCGTCGTCTTCGGTACTCCAGCCATGCAAAGTGACAGCTGCTGATCAGCCAGGGCTGTCACGTAAGAGAGAGAGGGAGAGAGTTAAAACGCATTGCAAGAATGGGCACGGTTTTTTTTTTTTTTTTTGGTTTTTTTTACCATTCCTGACGGAAGTACTCGAAACGCCTCTTGCAGGAACCACGCGTAAATGTTCAAGGACCAACCTCGTTCAAGGACCAGTAATCCCTCGTTAACTCGAAGCCATAAAATCCAGGGAAAATTTCGAGATAAGCGGTATTTCGAGTTAAGCAAAACGCCGAAAATGTTTGCCCAGGTCACACATCGCATGAGCCGTTGGTCGCCACCGCTGCATTCGACCTTGTTGCGGAGCAAGCGCAGCACGTTACGCGTTTCTGTCGTCGTAGGCACTTCTCGGGGCTCTTCTTCGTCTGCATGGTCTTCTGCGTCGTTCACGGCCATCTCAACGATATCGGCGTCCGACAGCATTCCGGTAACGGGGACGTCCGCCTCGTAGAGCGCATACTCCTCAAAGGCGATCTCGCCGTCTTCAGTATCGCTCACGCAGCCAGTTGCCTTGCGCACTTCTCAGCAAAACTGAACTCAAGATGCGTCGTGCGCAGATCGCGGGGAAAACAAAGAATACCAGCTCGCACATGCAAGGGTTAGGTTGCGTACTGACTGGCGCACGCTGCACACGCCGCCCACGGCGCATAAGTCGCGCGCAGGTGCGCACATGTGATCACTCCCACAGTTGCACATGTGATCACTCCCGCGTTCGGCACGTATAGTAAGAGCTAAGCGTTCGCACGGAGCCCTCGTTTCCTGTTGGGAGTGGACTTTGCCTTCTGCCCTCCCGGTCAAGATTTCGAGATATCCGCTGTTCCCTCCGGAAAACGTTTCGAGATAAGAGGGGGCAAATACATAGCACCTATGGGAGGTTAATGCACGGCGAAAAAAGTTTCGACTTAACCGAGATTTCGAGATAAGCGAGTTCGAGTTAACGAGGGTTTACTGTATTTGAAGCATACATCGGCCCCGTCCTTTTTTGTTTATTATTTCCTTGTTTTCTCAATTCGTCACAATGACCAGAGTGAGCGCTTACTTCTATTCCAAACCTGCATTTTGTTGGTGTTGTTGTCAAAGACGACGAATTTCCTGTTTCACTCCTCATTTTGATGTTCCGTGCTCTTCCGGGTGATTCAGCCCTTCCCCTGTCCGTCTGAAAACAAACCAGGCGCCCTCACGATGCCAGACAACAAAAGCGCAAGGCCCGAGCCATTCGCTAGCCGTCAGCGTCGACGGCTTGGCTCAGTCTTCATGCCTCGCGGCCGGTCGTTTGTGCTCTTCAATTTGTCCGGACAGCTCCGTTTTCTTCACTCAGGCCTGCCCGCGCAACGTGGCAGTTGGGGCCCTGTTTGTCTCGCTCTCTGCATACGAAATGATGTGTTGTGCTGTCGCCGCTGAAGGGCATGTTCGCCGGTAGACTGTATAGCCAGTCAACTCAGAGAAAAAAAAGAGGAGAGAGAGGGAGGCATGAGACAGACCGCGTCGCTGCATTGTACAGCGCACCACTCCACTGCTGCTTTTGGGTATATGGAAACACACATATATACGTAGTCAGTCATAGAATAAGCTATACGGACGCCCACCTCGTCTCCTTCGGAGCATCTGCCCCTCACCCGGCAGGCCGCCGGAGGACCGCGGGCTCGCGGCGGACCACAAACGAGGCA
This sequence comes from Rhipicephalus appendiculatus, assembly GCA_030522465.1. Classification (NCBI taxonomy): domain Eukaryota; kingdom Metazoa; phylum Arthropoda; class Arachnida; order Ixodida; family Ixodidae; genus Rhipicephalus; species Rhipicephalus appendiculatus. The sequence continues at coordinate 15,668 of JALIZH010011476.1, forward strand.
TTTGCATTCCAAACAGACTATGCACCACGCTTGCGGCGTCCGTCGGCGCATACGCACGTGCCCGATCGATGCGTACCAGACACATTCAAAGTGGAAAACGAACACAAAAAATTACGCTGCTATCGGAAACGAAACAGGCCTCGCAACGACGTCAAGAGAGGCAGCAAACGAGTGGGTGTGAGCGAGAACACGTCCAACGTTGGGCCCCCACGGTCGACTCCCGCAGAAAGGGATTCGAAGAGTCCGTCGTCACGAAGGCTCGCTCCCGCTCTCTCTAGACAGTCGCTGTTTCTTTCCTTTTGTTTCGGCCGAACCCACGGGAGCGAGCGTTCAAGCTTGCGGCTTCGCGGGTGCGTCGTATTTATACTGGTTCTCAAAGGGAAAGCCCTCTGATGCAGGCACCGGCTTCGTATACACGCGCGTGCTTGGTGTCTTCCCTTCATCGTGCCTGTTGAGCAGGCCTCATCTGCTCCGCACTAAGCGTGAGCTGTATTTCAATGTGGAACACGGTGTCGTTCTCCTGCTACGTGTCTGGAGATGAGCCGCAGTTGTGCCTCGCAGACGCAATGCGCCTGAAGACCCTCCGTTATTTAGCTCGTCATTCGATGACGCTAAACGTAACGCCATTCGGTATCGCTACGGGTGCACCCTTGTTTCTCCATGTGCGCCGGGCGACGTACCTGTACATCAATTTCGTGCCGTGCTCATGTTGTTTGGAGGCTTTGAAAACATCGAACACGAGTGTGGCGTACAATAGTTTGTGATACATTTTTTATTTCCGCATCAGCCTGCCATTTCTTCGTCGCCTACGTGTAGTAGTGCGTAGCTGATTTATAAGTTGGATCTATCGTCCCTGTTACCTGGCAAACCTCCCGTAATGGGATACAATAATACCAAGGTGTGTATTAAGCAGCAAGTGAACAAATCAGCCTACTTTTGTTCCGATTAAAAAAGTCGAACTGCGAAACAGGATTATTCCGATCGGCAGTAATGAACGAAAACTTGAAATCATATTGAATCATGAAGGGCTTCCTTCTTCTATATTTGCTGTTGTTATAAGCATTGTAATTATATAAACATTGTGTTTATAAAAATATAAATATTGCACAGTACAAGAAATTATTCGCAAATAAATATAAAGAAACATTAAACGCAAGACGCCGTAATCTAGTTCCTACTTCCGCAAATCTTAGACCATATGTGCGCATATTAGTATAGTCTTTCACAGGACTGCAACCGGTGTAGTGGTGAAGGAGCGAGGCATTCGCCAGTGGGACGCTCGCTTTGTGCGAAGCGCGAGCGCTGATCGCGAGCTATTGGTGCCGAGCCTATTTGACTGTTTTTCGCTGTGCCGGCTTTCTGCCTGCTACCCGGCGTCATCAAATAAACCCCATTGCAAAGTGGTGGAGGTTCTGGGTTCAATATATCTAAATGTTCATACGTGTCACTCTCGCGTAAATGCATGTTATGATTACTTGCACGAAGGCGTCATCTGTGCCGAGTTCTCTCCTATACATGTGGTAATCTCGTATGCGAGCCGGGATGTTTCCGCGTGTGAAATCAAAATATAGCATAGAAAAACCTCTCGTTATCCTGGCGAATTATGACAGTGCGAATGCTAACAGTAAGCTATAGCAGTAACCGATGCGACCATCGATGTCGCTGCTAACACGAGGAAGTGCAAGCGCGTAACTCAGGCGCCGAGCTATTAAAGCTGCCGGAAACCCAAACCTAGCTGATAAAGTATCTTGAACCTTGTATACGATGCTCAGCGACGTTAGTCTCCCGCGTACAAGCACAACAAGTACGGAGAGCTGCGATAACATACTCCGCGCGCGCGTGCGCGTACGCTATACACGTGTGCTCATATCGCACAAGTTGTTTCACTCTTAGTTCGCAGCTACGCACACGTAGGCACGATACATCGCCAAAAACTGTGGCTCCGTCATAAGCCCAACGCGACGTACACGCCCCTTCGCGTTCTATGCTATAGGCTTGTTTCGCCCCCTCATCTATCGCGTCTCTCATATACTATACTACGCGCGCGAGAAACAGTGTCCTCCGCGGAGTGCGTTTCCTATAATATAGACACGCGTGTTTTCTATGGCCCGCAACTGCCGGCGGCAGCGGGCTGCTTCGCCGCGTGCATAGAGCTCCCAGCTTGCCATGGTCCACTGTCATCTTTCCGCTGCGCTGTAGAGACGCTCCGGGTTTGCCGCCGCCGAGGTTGTCGGTGTGCACGCCGCGGTTGCAGGGTTCGCCCGAAGTGCCGAGAAGAGCAGCGCGGGGAATACTCATTATGATAATGCATGCAAATGGCGCCCCAGACGCGAATAGTGATGAACGCGCTGTCGCGACGGTGGGTCACTATGGAGGAGAGAGCATCATCATCGTGGACGCCGTCTCGCCGCCCGCGGTTCGGGCCCCGGAAAACAATGGAATGATGAACGGCCCCCCTCCCTCTTCGCGCCCGGGCGTCTACTGCTGCTTTGCACCACGGCTGGGCACGACGCGTGGCGTGGTCGGCAACGAGTGCGCGAGTCTCGCGAACTGTGTAGTTTTGTATAGTCTTCGCTGTACGCCTACACGTAGACGAGGCCCGAAGCACCTTCGGAGCGACATCGCCTCGCAAATTGTTGTTACGCGTGGAAGAAAAATAACGAGCGGACGAGCTCGAAGCTTCGCCTTCCGCACGCCTTGTACTATCTCTCATTTGCGTCCGTTGGCACTGATTCATCGCGACGTGCAGTGTCCTGCCTGCCGTGTAGTTCAAGCGGGAGTGTATTTCGTATACTTGTTTATGCCGGTGCGCGTAGTGTAGTATGTAAACTCTGAGCTTAACGTTCATAGCAACGTGATGCGTCGTAAAATATGGTTATCGCTTTTTGTTTTTCTTATCAGCCACTTCCCTATTGTTCAATGTAGTCTCGCCGTTATGGCCAACTGCGTGAAAATCATTAGGCGTCTCCCGTTTATGCGGTCATTAACAGATGAGCGAGCGAGCGAGCGAGTGAGTGAGTGAGTGAGTGAGTGAGTGAGTGAGTGAGTGAGTGAGTGGAGTGAGTGAGTGAGTGAGTGAGTGAGTGAGTGAGTGAGTGAGTGCTAGCATTTCGCCTCCATCGAGATGCGGCCGCCGCGGTCGGGTTTCGATCCCGCGACCTTGCGGTCAGCAGTCAAGCACCATATTTACCAGACCACCGCGGCGGGTAGTGTGCGTGTGTCTGTGCGTGCGTGCGTGTGCGTGCGTGTGTGTCTGTGTGTGTGTGTGTTTGTGCGTGTGTGCGTGTGTGCGTGCGTGCGTGTGTGTTTGTGCGTGTGGGCGTGCGTGCGTGTGTGTTTGATATATATATATATAGAGAGAAAGAAAGTGGGAGACTGCAGGCAGGAAACTTTGGATTGCTTAAGTGGGAGACGAAAGTGTACGGTATAGCCAATAGGGTCTTTTATCAAGCTACGGAAATAAGGTACGCAAATACGGTACCGTATGACGGTACCACTCCTCCTTTCCCGGTCGTTGACCTTTTGCCTGTGTAGGCGCTCAAACACCACAAAAGCATTTTCAAAAATTACTGTGGGGTTGTCACGCCTCATTGTTGCCTATCAGCCTACGCATTGTTAACGAGACACTTGTCGTCCGAGGGACGCACTGTCACTGGAAAGGAGGCGCGCTACCGTACTGCCTTACCGTATTTGCGTACCGTATTTCCGTAACTTGCTAAAACACCCTAATAGCAAGGTTACAGCCGGAACGCGTGGCACAATAACTCCCATACTTTTCGCGTGTGTTCATGAGGAGCCGCTTCTCTAAAAACGATTGATTTCAAGTAGAATATTGACGGAAACTCACGCTCCTTCCAATACATTGCAGTACCGCTGCATGGTGTCCGATAAATCGACGGAATGAGGCTGAACTTTTTTCTTTCTTTCTTTCTTTCTTTCTTTCTTTCTTTCTTTCTTTCTTTCTTTCTTTCTTTCTTTCTTTCTTTCTTTCTTTCTTTCTTTCTTTCTTTCTTTCTTTCTTTCTTTCTTTCTTTCTTTCTTTCTTTCTTTCTTTCTTTCTTTCTTTCTTTCTTTCTTTCTTTCTTTTATTGACTTGATCCTTAACAAAAGACGCTTAGGACGAAACGGCTGCATGAAGGGAAACGTAAACAAACCATTAAAGGCGAAAAAAACTACTGCATCTGGCAGCTTTTGCTGCTGCTGCGGCACCTCCCGTCGCCATCACGGCGATCCCCTGCGCCTGCATGCGAGATAGCCGCGAAAGCGCGACTTTTAAAGCTCATTTGGGGGTAAGAAAAAAAACCGGCGAAAGGGATTAGAGCGTGCCCGCGCCGCCACGGGTGTAAATACGGATGCTCGTAAAAACAAATCAGCGTGGCCGCATCGTCGCTTGCTGCTTTCTGCCTCTCGCGAGCGCACGCGTGCGCATCTGCAGCGGCACTGGCAAACCGAGCTTCAAAAATTTGAAAGTGTCTCGCGGCGATAAGCAAGTTTTACGGGCACCCAGGAGGACAAAAGAGCCCTGCGAGAAGACGAACGCTCGAACTTGGCAGAGACGAAATAAGGAGAAAACAAAGAGAGGCTCGAACGGTCTCTACCGGGTCCGCGGGACAAGAACGCGGTGCGTGCGAGAAGATAGACAAGGCATCTGTGAGGATGCGTGCGTTCGCCATGTTTATTGTTTTCCTTGAACGGGTGCGAGAGTCACGCCTGTGTTTGCTAGTTGCCGCCTTTATTACCGTTGCAGAGGGGATTACATTACGGGCAACGGGAACACGTTGCGAGCTGGCGCTTTGGGCGATTGCGTTGCCTCACTGCTGTGCGCTTCAGAAGAGTACTCGTCGTTCACGGCGTGCTGACTGATCTGTTTTACAGAAGTGGAAAGCTGTAGCCGTAGCCCTCTGCCTCCAATCACTAGACGAGTGAGTGAGTGGAGTGAGTGAGTGAGTGAGTGAGTGAGTGAGTGGGTGAGTGAGTGAGTGAGTGAGTGGAGTGAGTGAGTGGAGTGAGTGAGTGAGTGAGTGAGTGAGTGAGTGAGTGAGTGAGTGAGTGAGTGAGTGAGTGAGTGAGTGAGTGAGTGAGTGAGTGAGTGAGTGAGTGAGTGAGTGAGTGAGAGTGTGAGTGTGAGTGTGAGTGTGAGTGTGAGTGTGAGTGTGAGTGTGAGTGTGTGTGTGTGTGTGTGTGTGTGTGTGTGTGTGTGTGTGAGTGTGTGTGTGTGTGTGTGTGTGTGTGTGTGCGCGTGTGCGTGTGTGTGTGTGTGTGTGTGTGTGTGTGTGTGTGAGAGAGATAAACCATTCTTGAATGCAGGATAAATGTAATTAGAGCTCTGTGCGACGCCTAAAGGTGTATATGAAAAACGTAACTAAATATCGCAAGGGACTGTCGTTTTCTTTTTGACTACCGCTGGGTTCTTGAGAACTACATGCCAATAGCAAACGTTTCTGAACTCAGACTACATTTGCCGCAAACGAACGTCAATAAGGGAGGCGAACATGCCTTTATGAACAGTAACTTACAAACCTTTACATACCCAGTTTCACTTTGAGCCGCTTTCTGTCTGCTTGCTACGGAGTTTGAATGTCGTTTGTTGGTATTTCGCCTGATAATTGGTACAATTCCTCTTTTTTTTTCTCTCTCTTTGCAGATTGCGAAACCATCGAGAGAAGGCTTCACGGACACGCACATGGTAAGCTGGTCTTTCTTTTTCTAGGTATTCTAAGAGTTCACTTACGCACAATGGATAATAATGGACGACAGTATCTAGCAAAGTCTCCGTAATCGCATGACCGATTCAATAAGTCATTAAATAAGTAACAAATTTATAATACTGCTTACATCACACTACATCCGTCTCCATTTGATTGGGAAGGGACGACAAAAAATATAGTAATATGCAGTTTTTTTTTTATTTAAGCGTTGCATTGTGCAGGACAGCTAGCGCTGTATTATTCGCTTTCTATATTTATCATGCACGATATTGTGGTCTATCCACACAACGATAACCAGCGCCAAGCATTGTCAGTCTTTCTTGTCACGTGTATCTGCGCTGTTCACTGCTAAGATGCCAAGCCAACAAGCTCAAGTTTATAGCCTTTTAAACGATTACCATAATGCGAAGACCACGAAAATGTACGCTTTTTTTTTGTGATTTGGAATTTCACATAGAGTGCGTTTGTCTCTCTGAGTCTCACGTTTGGAAACCAAGCTGACGACCTCGTCGTTAGCAGCGCGGGAATGCCCCAATCATCTCGCCCACTTCGGCGCAAATGCACCGTTTCTCCATGGGGAAAAATACCATATATAGTTGTTGTGAACAGCAGGAGTGAGTAGAGAAGGATATCTTGCATCTCGTGCCTGCCACAATGTTTGAGACTATAACAATCAAATCAGCGTGTGGGCCACTTGTGTTAGACATTCTTCAGGTACGTTTCATCTCGCACTTAACGTCTGCGTGAATCAGGGCTGGGCAGTGTCGAAGATACATGTATCTTAGATACTATCTTAGATACTCTTGGGGTATCTTGTATCAGTATCGCGATACGCCCCGCAAAACGAGTATCTGTATCTGTATTTCCGATACATTCAATAATGTATCGTGTATCTTAAGATACAAGATACTGCTATAGAAACACCACCCTGCGAAACAACAAGCGTCGGCTGAACTCTGCTTCTTAAGGTGATACTGCTGCCACTGAGCCACCTCAATAAAGCTAACGACAGTGATATTCCTTTGTCTATCCGCCAGAGTATTCCAGTGAGCATAGGAAATAAGGTCTACACGCTTCTTTATTGGTGGAGCAGAGTCACGTGATGGCGCTTGAGCCATCTCGACGAAAACAAGCGCGCGAACGTCTACGATGTTTTCTTTCTTTTTAGCTGTGTCAGTGCCATGAACCCCCTATGTAGTCACGGTACTGTGCTGCGTATTCCAATGCGTGCGTCTTTCGCTCAAATTCGGACGCGGCTATAGTATCGTAATCAAAGTTTGTCTTGCGGGGTGCTTCGTTGCAGAGTCTCAATAATGCAAGAATGGGGCTGCTTTGCGTCTCGCTGCTTACACGGAGATGACACATGTCGATGTGAGCTTGGCTTTCACACTATGAGATTGGCTTGTATGCAAATTAGATTCTAACAACTGTCGCACCACCGGTGTCGAAGCTATATGCAATAGAACAAGCATTTACGTAGCAGACGATATCTTGGGGCACTTTATTTGTGTCCTTCCTGCTAAATTATGCAAGGAGTTTTTCTAATGATAGCTTGACTGTTAGCACAAGTGCTCTCTGTGGTGTCCTCCGTTTGCATCCCAGACATTACCTAGGCCACTGTGTAGTTTTTTCCTCGTTTGTTAACTGTAATAAATCTTCTGTAATCTCCTGCTCTATTACTTTTCTTATTTATTCTTATTTTTAGTTGTCTGCGTCATTGCAACTATTTACATATCTACATTACATGTGAGTTTACTGTTCAGGCGTTGTTGAGGGCAAAGTTAAAATAATCGGAGCGCCCCTGGTGCATACAGTAACAAAAATTGGGCTTACGATTTAATATAACAGCGAAATTGAATTTGCGTTATAATAATGGAAATTATAGGAACAAAAATAAAAGACGTTAGGGAGGGGATTAAAGAAACATAATAACAAGTACTACAATTTTCTCATGAGGAACCCCACGAGCCCTTTGATGCTATTTTCTGTGGGCACTGAGTTTTCTATTACCTGACTTTAACATCTAAGTTGTAGATACATCATGCTCTATTTTCACAGCTTTTATGGGTGCCACCTGTATCGTGTTTAAAAAGGATGTCACGTAACTGGAACCGAATATTTACAAAGAAGTGCTTAACCTCAGCGGAATAAAACCAACGATGGGGTTTACCGCCATGTGGCTCTCATTAGAGTATTTTTTATATTGCGCTTAATTTCTTAACTAAGATGAATGATGTAACATTTCTGTTATTCATTTTGGGGCCAAGTGCGTTTCTTCACGTTTTAGAGGGCATTCTAAAAAGACAGATCAGATTTTTTGTGGAAAGGTACATGCTACGTAGTAAGTTTTCCGTCGTGTAAAGAAAGCCGGAGAAATATGACCGTGTTATGACGGTAAATATGACTGTAAATGCTCGTACGCTATTGTGCTGCAGCGCTCTCAGACGTGCTTCGAGCTAAACAACCGACAAGCGGACCGCGGCGAAATGAGCGGCCGCGGCTTAGGCATGGGCTCCACAGCGCCTCAACATTTCTGACCGACACACACGGCAAAGAAACACCATCGTCCCTGAGAAGCGACAGGCTGACGGTCCGCACGTCGGTTGTTTCGCTCGAAGCGCGTTTAAGAGCGCTGCGGTACGATAGCGCATGAGCGCAGTCACGTGTTTTTATTTGATAATTCGCGTGCTTTCTTTAAAAAACGGGAGATATTCACCATGAAGCATGTACGCCGCCAAAAAACAACTGCTTCGGTCATTTTTAAACGCGTTCTTGTGACGAAACGCACTCTGCCCTAAAGTTAATATTAAAAATGTTGCATAATTGACCATAAATAATCAACTAAGTAAGCGTAATATAAAAATACCAGAACGAGTGCCGCATGACGGTAAACCATATGCCATTGGTTTCATTCAGTCTCGGTTAAACGCTTGTTTTTTTAATATTTGGTTCTACTTACGTGAAACACCACGTACACGTATTCACTGTCATTTTTTATTGGGGAATCGCCTTGCTATTTGACTTAGGTATATTCGCTTTCCTCTTTTTAGGGCCCTCTAAAGTCTTTTTTTTTGTGTCACAAAAATGCAGGTAAGCAGGCTAGAAGTTACAATAGTGTGAATAGCAGTGATATCCTGCGACGCCTTTTGCCACGTACGTGGGAAGCTTCCGGGCGGCAGAAGCTCTCTCGGAGAGGAAAAGGTAAAATATTGCACGTTAGTGAATATGTTGCTAACGGACACTTTATGCAAGTTGATAGGTAGAATATGAAATATCACTGCAGTTTTCTGTTCTCACTGAACTGTCAACGCTGACTCGGTAGTTATCGTCTCCTCATGATGCTTCACAAAAAATATCACTACCGGCGCTGTTGCTGCTCTGCACCTGTAGGGTGATGCGGTACTACGAAAATGGTTATACTCTTACGGACAAGATAAGGCTCTGCACCGGTATTTGTGTCATCTTGCGGAGGCTTTTTTATTGAAGTTCTTGCAATTAGACGGCAACCTGCTAGCTGGTCACCAAGTAGAGCAGCGACACCCATCAAATACAAAAGAGTCAAGTAAACAAATGCCGATAACTTGTTTCGGAGTGAAACTAATATACATTAAGAAAAACATGACTTTCGGGATACAAACAGATATTTCATTAAAATAAACAAAGTTGGTCGCAGTTAAAACATTTTCAAGCACACTCTTCTGTACATAGGTATTTGCAGCGTCATTATATAGGTCTATAATAGCAAATTTACAAATGTATCGAAGTATCTTAAGATACAATTGGGAAGTATCGTATCGGATACATTCAATCAAGAAGTATCTTGTATCTGTATCTCCAATACTTTTTGCCCGAGTATCTTGTATCGTATCGCGATACAATTTGAAAGTATCTTTGCCCAGCCCTGGCGTGAATTCACCACTCCTTTCCCTCCCCCTGTTTCTATCTCCTTGTAGTCTCATGCAAGTTCCACTTCAGGAACCATAGAACATGGTTCTCAAAGTGGGTTCCGCGGAATCTAGGGGTTCCGCTGACCTTTCCTTGGGGTTCCGCGAGCTACTGATAAATTTCCCCTGGTTCTGCACTCACCAAGTCACTTAGATGGCGAACCCAAGCTGCGATAGATCTAAGGAACCTCTACTCCCGCCCGAGTGTCAATAAGCGCATCTTAGTGCGTAACAGAAACGTGCGAGCTGCGCAATAAATCCCGCCAGCAGCTTGTAACCCTATAGACTCCGAAAACGGGCCGCGCCGTTATGCTATTGCACTTGAATCTCGGAAGCCTTATATTACTACCATGCACATTTCTCCAGTTTCAAGATAGGTGCCGAAGATTAGGCAGTAAACGTGCTGCAGCCATTTGCAAAGCAGGCATTCTCGACGCTAACCTATCTGAAAAATAACCACAGGAATCGGCTGAATCCAGCAGCCGACATATGGCTGGCCTTGAGAGTGACTGAGCCTCGCGTCGATTTGTGAGGAAAGTGAGTTCAGTTGCATTTCAGTGAATATATTTTTCGTATACTTTTGCTTTTGAATACTGTGCACGGGAATGTAGCGTGAACCGGGTGAAAAACCGGGGGGAATGGAGGGGTTCCTTGGCGCTTAATGGAGCTTAGCAGAGTTCCCTGGGACCAACATGCTTGAGAACCTCTGCCATAGAGCACTAAACACACATGAGACACGATGGACACCGTGCAAGCACTTGTCTTTTTGTCTTATGTTCATTTAGTGCGCAATGGTTTCTGAATTACCATGAACTACCGACGTGTCCAAACGTTCTCCCTTCTGAACTACACAGGCGTGCGTTTATAGGTTAAAAGGGGGGGGGGGGGGGGGGAGGGGGGGAGGTTCGGGCTTGGGGGTGGCCACCCCTCCCAATAATACCTCATCTTTGCATTGCGTTCTGATTGCACGGGTATCAGCGGAAGGTGCACGGGAAAATCGGGGGGGAACTGCCGTAAAGCCTCCCCCCCTGCCCCCCCTCCCCCAATGGAGGAACCAGCGGACGCCTGTATACAAGCGTATGCATTAATACACGTGGGCGTTTGCATTGCGTCTTCATCATAGTACCGTTGCGCCAGACGAGAATCGAACCCTCGACCTCAAACTCATCAGCAGAACGCCGAACGGCGTACACACTGAGCCACTATGCGATGGGTTAAATCCAAAGCCTCATGGTAAGCTTCTCTTCGCAATACGTTTTGCCGCTCGTTGTTGTCCGGGAGCCACATCTCTGCACATGTTACCAGCAGGAAGAAGGAAACGCACGCAAGAAAAGTATTTTCTTTAAAATTCGTACCCACAACTGGTGGAAGCGGAAATGCATACGGGCGGGGGGCGAGCTGAAGTTGTATACGAAGGGCGTGTGATATCCGATCAGGGAGCCTGAAGACAGCTGAGCTCCTCTAAACCCACCTATGCACGCATCATGCTGTAGAAGGGATAAACTCCAACGCCCCTCCACCCCCTTTCGAACGGTTTGGTTTTGTATATATCATTTGTTACTTCTATCCACAACAGTTGCAACCTGTGGTTGCATTGTACATGCAAGGGTGCGGAAAGGTCGGCAGAACACAAGCAGTCGATTTAAAAACTTTTGTGCGCGTGCGGGCCCGTTCAGATATATAATCCCGTACTCCTCCCCGGCGACGATGTCGACTCCCTGTAGCCGTTGTTTAGCTGTTGTTCCTCATTCTGATGATTTACTTTTATTTTTTCTTCCACGCTTCAATTTCTAATGGTAGCGTGTGCCCCCTCGCGTGCGCTGTTTTTCTTTACATGGCTGTCAAATGTGGTCGCTGAGATTGAAGGGGTTGCGCAGGGTGATTGAAGTCTCGCGCGTGCAGCGCCCAATTTTTTTTTTTTTTGGGGGGGGGGGTAAGGGGGGGGGATAAAAAGGAAATTGGTAGCTTTATCGACGCCCACATTTCCTGCAGAATAGAAGAGCTTAAGGGAAAAAATAAGAAACAGTAACGCGTTGTCACTATACCCACTGAGGTGGCTCAGTGTCTGTAGGCTTCTACTACTGAACAAAAGTAGTAAAACTTGTTGTTGGGCTAGTTGGTGCATGTTACAAGAAAATTCGACGACGCAAACCAACGAGAAGAAAAGGCGAAAGGAAAGAGCGTCAACTCGCAACTAATTTTATTCTTGCAAATCCAGCGCAATATATACACCATGCCACACATGCGCGCAAACACACCCCTGCTTTACACCAACAATCAGCCACTTTCAATGCACGTGCTAAGTCAGAAACCTGTCGAAAAAATCAAATTCAGATGAACGCAGTAACACCGAGGTATCGCTAATACAGATATCTTTTTTCTTTCGGATGAGGTATGCTTCTAGCATCTCTCGCTCAATCACCCTTTTGCTCTTCCCTAGAATGGTTATATTGTCAAATCTTGCCTCACATCCACACGCGCTGCAGTGCATGGGCAAATGTGCCAAAAGATTATTCTTGATCCCGTCCACTCCCGTCGTGCGACGGGAGTGGTCTATGAAATTCCGCTCTCCTGTGGAAGGGTTTACATCGGCCAGACCGGCCGATGCGTAAACGATCGAGCGAGGGGAGCATGATCTGTCGATCAAGAATAATCTTTTGGAACATTTGCCCATGCACTGCAGCGCGTGTGGATGTGAGGCAAGATTTGACAATATAACCATTCTAGGGAAGAGCAAAAGGGTGATTGAGCGAGAGATGCTAGAAGCATACCTCATCCGAAAGAAAAAAAGATATCTGTATTAGCGATACCTCGGTGTTACTGCGTTCATCTGAATTTGATTTTTTCGACAGGTTTCTGACATAGCACGTGCATTGAAAAGTGGCTGATTGTTGGTGTAAAGCAGGGTGTGTTTGCGCATGTGTGGCATGGTGTATATATTGCGCTGGATTTGCAAGAATAAAATTAGTTGCGAGTTGACGCTCTTTCCTTTCGCCTTTTCTTCTCGTTGGTTTGCGTCGTCGAATTTTCTTGGAACAAAAGTAGGCAGCCTTTTGTTTACCCACCATGGCGACCATGTTTCGATGGGACGACATGCATAAACATTCGTGTGCTTAGATTTGGATATGAGTTTAAGAACCCAAATGAGAGAGAGAGACAGAGAGAGATAGACATAAAGGCAGGGAGGTTAACGGACGCACGTTCGGTTTGCTACCCTACATTGGGGGAAAGGGGTAACAAGACGAAAAGAGAATGGATGATAGAGTGATAATCACGCGTGCACTTGAAGGAACATATCAAGTTGGCCAGAGCTGAGGTGAAGTGGTGCAGTGCGCAACTCCGTTACGGCTTGGTACTGGGTTCGACTGCCAATGCCACGGGGCACCCGCTGGTTCTTTTAAATGATAAATTGTGCCCAAACATGGCGTTCCATGCAGTATTGGCATTCATCGCGAGTAGGTGCCGCTTTCTTCTATATTCAGTCACCAACCCAGCACAACCGACTATTTTGTGCCGGTGTCTCTATTAGGTTGCAGGAGTTAGTGTCTTTTCCTAACCCTGAAACCCCTACATCTTAAATCAACTCTGCAAGCGACCGCACAGACTTGTCGACTGTCGATACATGTGCCGACTTGAAACTGCAGTCTCGATCGTATTATCACTGATGCTCCTTCATTAACGTGGTTATTTGCGGTCAATCGCGTGTCTGTGGCTTATTGGCCAAGGTCGAGATGCTTGTTCCAGCCTGCAAGCAATGGAGGACACTAATGTAGGAATTCTGTCGCTTTCTTTATGGAGGACTATAGTGGCTGTGGATCCGCTGTAGATTTCTTCCATTATGTTTATATAGGCTTCGTCGATGCCCTGATTCCGCAGTGCCTGCATGACTGCTGATGTCTCCACCGAATCAAATGCCTTCTCGTAATCTATGAAGGCTATGTATAGGGGTTGGTTGTATTCCGCGCATTTCTCTATCACCTGATTGATAGTATGAATATGGTCTGTTGTTGAGAAGCCTGTACGAAATCCTGCCTGGTCCTTTGGGTTGATTGAACTTTCCCAATTTATTCCCAATAAAGAAGGGCGTACGGCAGGGAGACACGATCTCTCCAATGCTATTCACCGCGTGTTTACAGGAGGTTTTCAGGGCTCTAGGTTGGGAAGAGTTAGGGATAAGAGTTAATGGAGAGTATCTCAGTAACCTGCGATTCGCTGATGACATTGCATTGATGAGTAACGCGGGAGACGAATTACAGCTTATGATTACTGAACTGGATACGGAAAGTAGAAGAGTGGGTCTGAAAATTAATATGCATAAAACTAAAGTAATGTGGAACAATCTTGGCAGAGAACAGCGCTTTGCGATAGGTGGCGAGACACTGGAAGTTGTAAAGGAGTACGTCTACTTAGGACAGGTAGTAACCGCGGAGCCGAACCATGAGAGTGAAATAACTAGAAGAATAAGGATGGGATGGGGCTCATTCGGCAAGGCATTCTGAAATCATGAATGGTAGTCTACCACTATCCCTCAAGAGGAAGGTATATAACAGCTGCATCTTACCGGTACTTACCTACGGAGCAGAAACCTGGAGACTTACAAAGAGGGTTCAACTTAAACTGAGGACGACGCAGCGAGCGATGGAAAGGAAAATGATAGGTGTAACCTTAAGAGACAAGAAGAGAGCAGAGCGGGTCAGGGAACAAACGGGGGGTTAAGGATATCATAGTTGAAATCAAGAAGAAGAAATGGATATGGGCCGGGCACGTAGCACGTCGGCAGGATAACCGCTGGTCATTAAGGGTAACTGACTGGATTCCAAGAGATGGCAAACGCGTGAGGGGGAGACAGAAAATTAGGTGGGTAGATGAGATTAAGAAGTTTGCAGGTATAACGTGGCAGCAGAAAGCACAGGACCGGGTTGATTGGCGAAACATGGGAGAGGCCTTTGCCCAGCGGTGGGCGTAGACAGGCTGATGATGATGATGATGATGAATGTAGGAATATGTGCAGGAAAATAAATATAAATTAGGATTGAATTAGATACTAATGTAAGCGACGTGTCAGTTCGATCACGCGGGAACGCCCTACAGAACGAATCGATACAACTATATAATAATGCATTAACTGTGGGCGGCCCTTGTATGACAGAATTATATAGTCCACGCCATTCACAGAGACTACGAAAATCAAGTACTATACCGCTGCTATTCGATTTGCGCGATACGTCATTCGTCGCTGTACGATACAGGAGGCGATTTCATCGATTCGACGCGCTCAAATCGGTTTCATCTAGAGCTTGTTTACAATTCGGCCGCTTAACTCTACTCTAATGACCGCGTAAGCGTGACAGCGACCGCCGCCGTCAGTCCGTCAGCTTCGCTTCCATCGCACACTCGATTCGGCAACTAATTTATGCGCGGCGTTCGCTTTGAGCGGGCGAAATCACTCTCAGTATCATTCAGACAAGGGCAACCTCGCTAAGCAGCGCTAAAAATGAAAAAAAAAAGAAAAGAGAGAGAGAAGAATCTAGAAGAAAAAAATAGAACAAGAAATGGTCGCGTCGCGTGGCATGTGCCAATCTCAGTTCCGAGGGCACCACGCAGTATGCCCGTAAAGCAAAGTGCTTGATCATTTGCGGATGATTTTTCTGATGCTTCGTATGCGTGTAGAGCGCAGTTTGCACCTTGCTTTCTTTTTTTTTTCTTTTTTGTCCAAAGTGTACAGAAAAAGGGGGCTCGCCTCGCACGTTGTTTCATTTGTCGCACGAACTCTATATATACACCAATAGCTACGAGCGCTCGAAGTCTGGAATCGCAGCATGAATAAGCAATGCAGTCGCCGGGAAAAAGAAATCAGCGCCGATCGTGCGTTAGTTCGCCGAGGGAGCGTTGTTTCCATGCGCTCGACGTTAACGGTTTTACACACAACGTATCTATGCACATTTATATGTATTCTGGACCGACCCCAAGCTTTCCGCGTTCGCAGTTTCTTTCCGGCACGGGTCATCATTATTTGGCCGTCCCTCTGTCTAATATCGTTGGGCACGAAATGTCCAATCGTTTGATTTCCCGCTGCCAGCAATGTTGGAGACGGGCGCGGATAAGTCGAACGTGCCTCCACGTGGCAGTTTGTTTTGTTTCTCTACGTTGTTTCGTTCTTTAAGTTGTGTGCATCGTTTCTATTATGTATGTGCATCGCTCCCGCACGTTTATATATACGGAGTGCGCTCACCCGCCTTCGCGGCACGATGTTCACAACTTATCGAATTCGTCTCGCATACAAACGGACCATGTTTTATCGATCGAGGGTTATTTTTTTATGCCGTGAACGTATTAAACGTACATATGTACGCATTTTTTCCCCTTTCTGTCCTTTTATTTCTCTTGACTTTTTTTTCCTGCGTGTATCAGTGACCGAACTGCAACTTAAAGCGTGGTCGGTCGTTGTTTCGGGTTTCCTTTCAGCTAACCCATACATTACAGAAACTGATCTTTTGCCGAGCGAATATCTCGTTTTTTTTTCTTTAATCAGCACGCGAATGATACACTAAGCGCGCGCACACGCTGCTGTTTCGGAGCTTTTTTAGTAAGACGAATGCTCGCTGCATTCATTGATTCTGTGATGGGAGAGATTGGCTAGGTTCGCAAAGAAATTAAGTTCATTTTCATAAAGCGTTTTTGTCCAGTCTTTTTTCTTAATTGTGTCTGCACTCACTGTGTTTCATTCTGAACATGAGTGACTTCGTTAGATTAATCAGGCTAACGTAGCCTTATTTATTTATTTATTTATTTATTTATTTATTTATTTATTTATTTATTTATTTATTTATTTATATTTTAATGTCCAGGAAGTATCTCGCTACAACAACCTTGTCTCGTTAAATAATCATTATTATAGCGTTGCTGGCGGCCGCTATCGAAACACCAAATCTAGGTGTCAAGCTGAGCGTTATGGACACACAGCATTAAATGATCCCCAAAACAAACATCATAAATTGTATTAAAATTTACCATTCAGTAGTGAAGGGTGGCTCACTAGCAGAAAAAAAGAGAGAGATACAAAGTCAGTAAAATTGTTGGATGGTTGTAGACGCGAGGCCACACTAATCTTCCCGCACCAGCTCGCTGTGACGTCAAAACTTCTGACTGTGTTCAACGAAATCTTGAGTTGAAAGTTTATCAATAGATCAGCTCATACATGCTTCCTCGCGGACCCCGAAGACTCCAACGAGCTAGATTTCGTAATATATTTGGTGCGATAATCAAATGAAAAAAAAAATTCTGGTTGCCATTTTATTTGTACAAATCGCCACACGTGTTATTTTGATGTATTGGGAATCCACCAGCAAAAACTGTTTGCAACGCTCGGTGCAGACAACATCGCAATGTTTAAGAAGCTTTCGCGATTGTTTAAAGACCATTCCGTTGAGATTGCGCGCAGGACGCGGAATAGTCTAGCTTATTCTGGATCTAACGCGGCCACCAGCGATAAGGCTCGAATGTTCGATGACGCATGTATGAATGCCGACGCGCCTTACTGGTGCTCAGGTTAATCGAGCACCGACGCCCCTGTTCACCGCTATCAGTGTACACCGTGTATTGCTCGTAGTATGAATATTCGTTTCCCGGGCACAGGTTCTTCCAAATAAAGAGTTTCATCTTGAACACACCGACTGCTGCCTTCGTCAACGTCACGACCACGTGACAAT
>JALIZH010011477.1:0-25272 GCA_030522465.1 Rhipicephalus appendiculatus
TTTCTTAAACTTCTTGCGTTAAGGTGAAGCAAAGAAAATTGTTCGGCGCCACGTAAGGCCTTGAGACGCCTAAATGAATCGGCATCATGATAGCATGTTTTATCGTGTGTAGCCATATGCTTGCATGGCGCGAGAAAAGAAATGGTTACATTCTTACAGCTATCTTATGAGATCGAGATCACTGGTTGTCTTAATCACCCGTACTCTGTCACGTTCACTGCGCCGAACAAAGAATTTGCCATCCTTGACCCAGGCGAATTGATATTCCATTTCCCTTGCCTTTGTCCTCATTTGCCAGAATAGCCGTTTATTCTGAGCAGTCAAGTTTTCGTTGATGAAAACCTTCGATTTCTTTCTTCTAAGCTCCCCTCTTTTTTGCAAGCCAAGCGTCACGAGTACACCGGGCCGAAAAACGCACTATAATAGGCGATGGTTTATCGGCCGCGTCTGTGCCTGCTCTGGTGCGCAATCGGTGGGCGGCTTCGATATCCGTTTCAGATAGTTTTGGAAGCTCTAGTTCGTCGGCCAAAAGATTCAGTTTTGCCATCACTTTCTCGTTAGTTTGTTCGGCTAGTCCATGGATTTTCCAGATTAAGGCGTCTGCTATATTGATCAAGGTTATTAACTTCTTGCTTAAGCATTTCAACTTCCCGTTCATTTGTCTGCGTTTCGAGCTTTTCCACTCGTTTTCTTAAGTTGCTCATATCAGCACTCTGTTGCTTCATTCCGGCAAGTACTTTATCGTACTTGCTTGACATTTCCTGTACTGACCTTTCAATGCCAGACACAGTGTCAGCAACGCCTACCAGAGCGTCAACTTGTGATTTCATTGAAAGTAGTAACGACAATTTTCTCTGAATTTCAACTATTTCTTTTGTGAGGTTCATTTCGTGTTCCGCATTTTCTAGTTCAGTGCTCTGGCTGCTTCGAGCTTTGGACGTTTTACATGTTGCACAGTTCCACGAGTTCTTCGCCGCGGCAGATTTCTTTTTATATGCCGATTCTGTTACGCCTGAGCATGCACCTAAATGATACCTGTATTTACACTCTGAACACGACAGGTATGTTGTGTCCCGCACAACTTCATGACAAGAAATGCAAGTGTCCGTCATATTAGTTACTCAGCAGCAGTGGCAACCGTGTACTCAACTGGAATATGCTAAATTTTACATACAGACGAGTACCAACCTGGAAAAAGGAAGACGGTTTTCTTTAGTAGACAGTCGACGAACCACACGCTGCCACCGCTGCTGAATATGTGTGTGAGAGGCCACACGATGTCTTCTTCTTTTTATATGTTCTCAGTGATGACGTCAGGCTTGTTATCCAACGTTGGCGCCACTGGTCGTCGCATCGATGGATGATAGCTCCGATTTTCTTTACACGCGTCGATTCCTGGAAAAAGGAAGACGGTTTTCTTTAGTAGACAGTCGACGAACCACACGCTGCCACCGCTGCTGAATATGTGTGTTGCAAATGACTACCCGGCCAAGACGCATATTGTAATGGAAGTGCTCAGAGCACACGTGAGGCATCTTGCTCGCGCCCTTGCCCATCATTTAGCCTCACTGCCAGAAGACCAACCTCGTGCCTCATTTTGTCAGGCAGTCCTGTCCTACCGTACACGCCTACCAACAGGATATACAGCTCCAGCCAGAGTTCCAACTGCCCCATGGTGTATGACTCATCCACAGGTTCGACTCACGGTTCCAGGCATACGGCTCTCGTCTCCAGAGCTCAAGCAGCTTTCTGTTCTTTCGCTGTATGAGACGTACAGCGAGCATAACCATCTATATACCGACGCCTCAACCACTCTGGATGGGTCTGCAGGGTCGGTGATCTTTTCTGCAACAACCACCGTGAAGATTAGGCTACCCCACCAGACGACATCGACAACTGCGGAACTTGCTGCTCTACGTTGCGCACTTACAGTAATTCACCATCAATAAGCCAAGAAATGGAGCGTGTTCACGGATTCCAAGGCGCACTACAATGTTTGATATTCGCCTTACGTCGGGGACCTCATGAACAGCTGGTGTTGTAAATCAGAGAGCTGCTCCACCACATCTTCGTCCAAGGACATGAAATCCCGTTTCATGCAGCATATTGCGCAACGAACATGCCGACGCAGCTGCTGTATCTGCACACGATGACGGTGCAAGAATCCATTCCGTTCTCAAGGACTGATGCTGCCATGAAAATACGAGAGATTGCTAATGAAAATGTAAAATCCCTGTGGAACCCAGCAAGTTTACGGCACATGTGACTGCATAGGATGGACCCGTCTCGTCGACTTCGGCCTCCGTCCGCACTCTCTCGACTCGAGACAACGGTGCTTTACCGACTGCGGCTTGGTGTCGCTTTCACCAAATCTTTTGCCTTCCGAATCGGCATGGAAAACAGTGCTGCTTGCGACCATTGCGGCAGCGATGAAACAATTGACCACGTTCTTTGTCGCTGCCCTCACTACAGGGCGCACAGACTGCCGCTAGCTGCTGTGTTGGCCCGCCTTGACGAGATATCCTTGTCAGAACAGGCAGTGCTCGAATACCGCCGCGAACTGTCTTCGCACCGAAAATCAGTCAAGGCCTTATAACTTTTTGCGTTGCAGTGGCCTATGTAATAGGCTATAGCACCCCGCTCTTTTTTTTTTTTTTCGCGCGTCTACTCCTCTTTGCTTTCCTTCCCATATTAGTGCGATAGCGTTAAAGAGCTCGTTTCGCAGAAATTCCGGCGTCGGTGTCGGCGGCGGCGTCGTTGGTTGTGAGCGAATAATGATCATCTTGTCCGTGACCGAAAAATCGAGAAAGATGGAAATAAAATAAAAAAAATTACACCATCTCCCGCTAAAGGGAACCATGTGTAGATGTGAAGCAGCGGGCGCTAACGCTTACACTGGCGGCGGCGTTGACGCTGGCGCTCATCGCAGAGTTGCGCAAGAGAGAAAACTGGGGAGGCGCAAAGACACGCAGTGATGGAGCGGTGTTTCCTACTGGAACATGCAAATCGCTGCTAATGGGCAATGAGAGACAGGAGACTCCGACTGGACACAGAGACCTGCAGTCCGCTTTTAGTTAACGCGCACGCTGCGAATTTTTATTGTTGAACAACGCACAGGAGAAATCTCCCACCGGCACCACCTTGCAGGTCAAGATCCACTGCCATATATACGGGATGGCCAGTGAACGGTTGTGCAGCGCGAGCAGTCGGTTTTTTCAACCAAGAAACTCGCTAGCAGACGCTGCCTGCGTCGGCGTCGCGAGGCGAGAGAGGGGGGGAACGTAGGAGAGGAGGGAGAGGGGGGGGGACGCGCATGCGCAGTGGGGAGTGTGGACGCCGCGGGCAGGGATGCCTAGAGGGAAGAGGGGGGGAGCGTAGGAGAGGAGAGAGAGGGGGGGACGCGCATGCGCAGTGGGAGTGTGGACGCCGCGGGCAGGGATGCCTAGAGGAGAGAGGGGGGTCGGGAGAGAGGAGGGGAGGCGCATGCGCAGTGAGGGTGAGGTTGCCGCGGGGAGGGTTGCCTAGAGGAGAGAGAGGGGGGGAGAGGAGGTTTTTAGATGCGAAGCATCTTATGCTCAGGGGCTCTGTCCGTCCCGCGTCCGCCGTCCCGCGTCCCGCGTCCGGCCACTTTCATGAAGTAGGGAAGCACCCATTAGGCGAACCAGAACACTGTAGTAATATGAAGGCCGTCAACCACTACTACAGTCACCAGAGTCATGGCTGAGAGCACAGAGAGGCTGCTTAGCAATGGCTAAGCAAGTGGTGTCTGTCGCCCAGGTTGACCCCATTCCTTGAGTCATGGCCGAGAGCACAGAGAGGCTGCATAGCAATGGCTAGGCAGGTGGTGTTTCTCGCCCAGGGTGACCCCATTCCTTAATCTTGCTTGCATGTGTTTGGAGGGGGGCTTAGTGCGTCCCTCCTTCCCGCGTCCCACACCACCACAGCGCATGTGCGTCCCCTCCCCATCTGTCTCTCCTACGTTCACCCTCTTTCTCTACTCTAGGAATCATCTACTCTACGGAGCGGCTCCGGCGTCCCACAGCCCATGCGCGTCCTCTCCCCCTCTCTCCTCTAGGAATCCTCTACTCTACGGAGCTGCTCCCGCGTCCAACACCCCCACAGCGCATGCACGTCTCTTCCCCCCTCTCTCTCCTCTCCTACGATCCCCCCCCGTCCTTTCCTCTAGGAATCCTCTACGCAGCGGCGGGCACGACAGGTGGTGTGACAGCTGCATACTCCGCTGGGGGCGCCACGGTAGTTCCGCGGTATGAAAATGACGGAGCGCGCGCCTCATTCTCTCTCCTGCGCAGCGCCGCGATGAGCGCCCGGACCGCTGCCGCGAAATGAGAGTGGCGACGTTCCTCCCGCTCAAGCTAATTATCTCCCCGCTGCTTCGCATCCACGCATGGTTCCCTTTAGCGGGAGATGGGGAAGTTTTTTTTATTTATATTTTTTTGAAAGGGTTTGCGCATGCGCAGTAAGGGTGGTCACGCGGCACACCACCACCACCACCACCACCGGATTAAGCTTCGCCATAAGATGCTTCACGTCTAAAATAAAAATTTCCGGGTCCGAATGCGGATCGAAGCCAGGCCGTATGCGTGGCAAGCAGGTGTTCTACCCAGTGTTGTATGCGTTACCGAAAAAAAGTAACTAAATACGTTACTCGTTACTCTGACAAAAAAGGAACGCGTTACCGCCCTACGTTACCTTTAAAAAAAGGTAACGCGTTACCGTTACCGTTACCGAAAAAAGTAACGGACGTTACCCCTGCCGTTACTTCGCAATGATAAGTTTTAATCAATGTTTTTTTGCTGCAGTAACCGACAATAATTTTTTCAATATCAAAATCATGTTTTACGTAAAACGTCTAACCCAAACAAGGATTATACCCAAAATTACCAATTAACGAGAATTATTTGTACAAATTTTAATCTACCGGACCTTAGCAATGTTATAGTAGCTTAAAGATGCCTGTAGAGTTACATGTGATAGATTATGACTCCAGGAAAGAAGTGTAAATTTAAGGGCTAGTTTTCTTTGTTCTCATTATAGTTCTCATTATCATTAGCTTCTGAGACTCTGTGGCTCATGGTGATGTCATTGTTCTCAATGTGACATTATACACAATGTGAGATTTAATCATCCACGCTATTCCGCAAAGAAAGCATCACTGAATTCTCAAGAAATTTACAATAATCTGCCTTTTCTGGGTCCGAACTGCACCTTCAGTGGAGATCGTCGAAATCGAAAGTGGTGGTCCTTGGCCTTCGAAATAGCCCGCTGCGCGCCAGTAGGCAATTACGGAGGCCTGCATTGGCGCCTTTTCTTTTCTTTTTTTTTTTTTTTTTTTTTTGGGGGGGGGGGGGGGACATTTGCACGTTTGTGACACCAGATGTCCCTTGGTCCGCACCTGTCACCGCGTTTTGGCCACCACAGATCATGCGCATGCGCAGACTACTACGCGGAAAAGGCCCATTCTGACGGCGTGCTTGTACAAGCAAAATAGATCCGCAAATATTGTTGTAGTAAAGAAATGCTTTAAAGGGCCCGTCAACAACCCCGAGGTCCAAAAAATTGTTATAGAGAGAAATATGTGCACTTTTGTTATGTGAACCTGCTGCCGCAAGAATTTTGCGAATACGCGCAATAATAAGGAAGTTACAGGGGTTAAAACATCCGTTCCAGCTGGTTTCAAATTTTCGCGCGGCCTCGCCACCCTTCTCCGCTGTAGAAATGGGGAGGCGTAGCCCGTCGTCGTGACTCCGCCCACTTCGGCAACGTGACACGACGTCAGTGATACGTCATCGGCGCGCAGCCAACGACCGAGCAGGGCTTCCCCCACATGAGCACGTGTCAGCGGCACAGGGAGGAAGCGCGATGCGAAGAGACGACCCTTTCCCCTAGCGGTAAAGTAGCGAGACGACTCTTTATCTCGGAGGCTTTCGTTCTGGCAATACCACTTCTCCCTGTAGTCTCGGGCTCTACAAAACGGCAGAGGGCAGCACAGGAAAATGAAAATGCGTACTGCGCGGCCGAAACTGCATCGCCGTAGGGCCAAGGCGCTGTTTCGTAGGGCAAAAGACCAATCGACGAGCACAGTGCCACGTCAGGTCGGCGATCGCCGACTTGACGTCACTGCGCGTACGAGGAGGATGGGTCAGGTGTAGGAAAGCAGCGCGGGAATTGTTTTTCGAAATGGAGGGTCTGCGCGGCGCGCAGCGCTGTAATATTCGGGAAACGTGGTCGCCGCGGTCTACTGTACGAATTGGCGAGCTTGTTTGGGGGGTGTTAAAAAAAGTAGGAGCCTGTTGACGGGCCCTTTAAGAGGAAACCATCGTGGCCCTTCCTATGTCGCCGTCCAGATATTGGTTCTCTTGGCTCGAAAACAACCTTCATTCTCCCCTTGGAAGCACTGCAAACGAGCCTAGACTCATTTCTCACAAAATTTCTCACTAATATGTTCGACATTTCTTGTCTCCTCAATTATGCACTGAAAAAAGAAAACTAAGTTCCTTTTCGGGCTACTGGGTGGTGTGTGCATAAAATATAAGCTACTCAGTCAAGTCTAAATTATCCATTTTCGGATCCGTGTCGATCTCTCATGGAATCACCCGTTTGCGATTACCACGCTTAGGAGACTAACTGCGGTTATGTCTGCCGTGTAGTTACCTGTAACCGTGGTTAGCTGTTCGTGTGACAGCGGTATTAATCGGCTTTAGTTGAAACAGAGGGACGCCAATCAATGCAGCGAGTAATTTTTTTTTTTTTTTTTTTTTTTTTTTTTTTTTTGCGCTGCAAGAAAAATTCGAAGTTGCGCGTCCCGCTTGCATTCTTTTTAAGGCTTTTCTTCCTGCCATGGGGTCCCGCCTATTCTCCATGATGTGCGAAATTCCGCTGAGGCAGACCCTCGATCGGCAGCACACCTGTAGACCGGTTGAAGTTAGCGGCTGTCTCCTGGATGAGCCAGGATTCCACAAAAAGCCACTTATGGCCTCTAAGTCGAGGACGCGGGACTTGTCAAATTGTATGCGGTGGTCATTCACTACGCTGTGCTCAACGAGTGTACTCATTTTTTCACTGGAACTTGCGGACGTCTTTTTCATGTTGCCGCAGTCTCTCGGGGAAGTTATTTGCTTCCCCCACGAACGAAGCATCACAATGAACACGTGGTATGGAGTAAACCGGCCCATATGCTTTCCATTCGGGAAGCCTGTCTTTTGGGCACGGAAAGGCCAGGTGCCAGCAATCCACGTGCTACAATCCACTTCCACGAAAAGCATGTCCGTACAGCTTCTCATCGTGGATTTCGCGGCTTTCTTCAAGCTTTGTGTGGCGATGGCCCAACCCTCCCCCACAGGGAGTTAGCGCGTCCTCAGAAATTTCCACAAACAAAACCGATTCCGCCAGCGCTCTCTTTGTCCATGCCTGGCATGCCGACAGCAGTCCGACGCTGCGGCAAAAGAACTCGCCGGGGCGAGCTCTGGGAATATGGCACCTACAAGATGAAAAAGTAACGAGTAACGTAACGCCTCACGTTACCGAAAAATAGTAACGTAAGTACGTTACCCGTTACAGTTCCGAAATTGTAACGAGTACGTTACTAAGTTACCGAAAAAAGTAACGCGTTACCGGTAACGGCGTTACTTGTAACGCGTTACCGACAACACTGGTTCTACCACACAGCCACGCTTTTTTTAAAGACGATAGTCTTTCTTGGGATACTTAAACGCAAAAATTTTGGTCTGTCTGTCTGTCTATCTGTCTGTCCGTAACCCGATTCAGCTAGCTACAGGGCCAAAGTTTACCTAATTTCTGAACGCTCAGCCATCTTGAACTGGTATTTGCTTTCATACTTGGGAACATATTCGATCAAAAAGCAAATACTACGCATACCTGAGGCCCAACATTAATATGTAAGTATCAGGTCGTGTGTTCTTTTATTAGAAAATACACAGATACGTAATTCAAAGACCCTAGTGTCTTTTAGGCTGTGCTGAAAATGCGAAGCTGTGCATGAACTGCCACGCTTTGCACGAAAAAGCGCTTTGCCGACGATAAAGTCCAGCCGCTGGCAGTGGCCTTTGGTTCAGCACAAGCTCATGTTTTAGATGTGAAGCATCTTATGGTGAAGCTTAACCCGGTGGTGGTGGTGGTGGTGTGCCGCGTGCCCACCCTTACTGCGCATGCGCAAACCCTTTAAAAAAATAAAAAACCTCCTCTCCCCCCTCTCTCTCCTCTAGGCATCCCTCCCCGCGGCAACCACACCCTCACTGCGCATGCGCCTCCCCTCCTCTCTCCCCCTCTTACACTCCCCCCCCTCTCACCTCTAGGCATCCCTGCCCGCGGCGTCTACACCTCCCGCTGCGCATGCGCGTTCCCCTCTCTCCTCTCCTACGCTCCCCCCCTCTCTCCTCTCCTACGCTCCCCCCCCTCTCTCCTCTACGCATCCCTGCCCACGGCGTTCACACTCCCACTGCGCATGTGTGTCACCCCCCTCTCTCTCCTCTCCTACGCTCCCCCCCCTCTCTCGCCTCGCGACGCCGACGCAGGCAGCGTCTGCTAGCGAGTTTCTTGGTTGAAAAAACCGACTGCTCGCGCTGCACAACCGTTCACTGGCCACCCCGTATATATGGCAATGGATTTTGACCTCCAAGGTGGTGCCGGTGGGAGATTTCTCCTGTGCGTTGTTGAACAATAAAAATTCGCAGCGTGCGCGTTAACTAAAAGCGGAGTGCGGGTCTCTGTGTCCAGTCGGAGTCTTCTGTCTCTCATTGCCCATTAGCAGTGATTGGCATCTCCAGTAGGAAACACTGCTCCACCACTGCCTGCTTTGCGCCTCCCCAGTTTTCTCTCCTGCGCAACGCTGCGATGAGCTCCAGCGTCAACGCCGCCGCCAGTGTAAGCGTTAGCGCCCGCTGCTTCACATCTACACATGGTTCCCTTTAGCGGGAGATGGTGTAATTTTTCGATGGCGTCCATATCTCGCGCAGCGCCGCCTCTATTTTATCAATGCCAGCCAGATGCGGCCAATTCAACGTAGAGTAGGCGCTGTCTGAGCCAAGGCAAAACATAGGAGTACGGCCGGCACAAGACTATCGTCTTTCGACGACATTTGCAGCGAAGCACGCAGATACACGGCCAATTTTTTTTCTTTCATGGTATTTATTACAGATGCGCGTAATATACATCCCAGCGAACAAAATACTGAAGGGCGCCTCTACAAGCGTACATCAGGCTTTGCACAGAACGAAGTTTCATATACCAAAGTTTCAAACAGCAATGTCCTCTAAAAGGGAATCAGAGCAGTGCCTTTCATGAACAGTGGAAACCAGTCCGGCTGGAACTCTAGCTGTTGATAAAAGTCTTTTAGCTGTAGAGCTATTTGTATAAAATGCAACCGTGATGATACAATTGGTTCCGCGTGTCTGTCTAACATGCGAGTTGTCCATAAACTATGCATTCCCATTAGTAGAAGCATGTCAACAGGCATAGAATTGCTTTTGGGGGGCACGAGATAACGCATGCTTTGAGCATACCCAGGAATTCGGGACATCGCTTTTAGTTCACCGTTTTTCACACCACGTGGCGTACGGACCTTCAACTTTCGAAATTGGCGCGATGACGCATGCCGCGCGGCAGACAAAACGACAATACACATTAAAAAAAGGCAGCACGATATCGACTATCGCCACCGAGAGCGAACCGTGATCGCGGACTGATAAGCGCAAGGCGTACGACGAGCTGCTCGATCGTGAATCGGCAGTTATATTGCAACGAATGCGTGCACACAAGTCACTTGGCTTTGCTTGAAAAGGGCGTGCTGCCCATCCTGTCGTCATTTTCAATATATTTCGTCCGATTGTATCGTTGTCGGTCCCCACGGGTTTCTTTAGAAACTAAGGACGTCCTTTCGTCGCTGCCGTTTTCGTGATCTTAGAAAGCTAATTTCAAGACAGTAATACCAGCCTACGATATGGTAATGACGGTTTGAGGATATGCAGAAACTCGACGTCCCTAATGTTTGTTGGCGTCACTTTACAAATGATCTTTTTCTTTTTTTTTTTTTTTTTTGGGGGGGGGGGGGGCGTTATAGAGTGAAGGAAACAGGCCGTGCGATATTCACTGCCAGTGACAATCTTTTTCAGGGCTCAAAAAGGAGCTAAAATAAAGGCCGAGATTGATTACAGGGACGAGATTGCTCAATGACCTTCTGAATTTAAGCATTCTAAATACGGCGCTTTAATTTAAACAACGCTCCTTACGTTTCTAGAGCACATAATAAAAGACGTCCGAAATAACGTATTTCATTATGCACATGACATGCTGTACAGCTCGTCGGCGCCTCTTTGCTAACTGTTCGTGAAAGCGTAATGAAACCAATTATATTCAGGTATCCGACCACCCACCGCGGTGGTATAGCGAGAACAGTGCTCGGGTTCTGACCCGAAAGCCGCGTGTTCGATGCCGGAAGCGGCGGTCGCATTTCGATGTAGTTGAAATGCTAGATATACTGCATACTTTGCGATGTCAGGGCACGTTAAAGAACATCAGCTGGTCGAAATTTCCGGAGTCCTCCACAATGGCGTCCTTCATAATCATAACGTGCTTTTGGGACGTAAAACACTTGATAATATTTGGATGTACACAACCGTAAAACCACCTCTTTGTTTCGCTGGCTCTGCGGTCTGCACAATGGCATCAGGTCTTGGTTTGTGACCCGGCTATTTCGGCCAGAACGGGGGAACGCGTACAAGCAAGTTTGAAGTTAGCGCTCGTCTGGTTTCCTTGCCGCTACTTGTGTCATTGTTTCTTTGCTCGTCTTGCTCAAGAACAGCGTGCTTACATTTTTATATGGTAATCTTTCTTAAAAGTTCACTCGCCAGTACCTATTTAATACTTGCATGACGCGCTTATTGATGAGTATTTAAAGCAACCACTCATTGTGCAATTCAGATGTGTGACGCTGGTGCTATTCTACGCTTCTGCCACGGAATATTACATGTGTTAAGGGGGGCCGCTCACACTACATGACATTATTATAGGTTTTTCTTTTCGAAACAGTTTCAACCACAGTCGTGGCCGTGTTGTAGAAAACCTGTTTTCCATGCAGAAGTCCTGGGTTCGACTTCCGTATGAGCTGAATGTTCATATTGTTTATTTATTTTTGCCCACAGGCAACGCTTATTTTTGGCTCACAACTAAAGACGCCGACACCAGCTCCGACACCGGATTCTCTGCAAAACGAGCTGTTTAACGCGATCAAGTTAAAACAGATCGTTTTTTTGTGAAATACTTAGCCACCAATGAAATCACAGGTGGCTCCAAAAACGCGTGGTTGATGCAATATCTATAGTATACCATGCCTTGTTCACATTCGTGACGACTCTAATAAGACAAGTGCTCATTTTTTAAAAGAAAATTTGTGGTTGAGATAATAATAATAATAATAATAATAATAATAATAATAATAATAATAATAATAATAATAATAATAATAATAATAATAATAATAATAACAATAATAATAATAATAATAATGCATTATTCTTATAACTTGTTATTATACTGCTGTTGTTGTTGTTGTAAAGGGGTTTATTGAACGCTGGCGTAGGGGTTGGCTGGTAGCTTGATCAACGGCTCAAATCAATGGACCTTGAGAGCGAGCGAGCCGACGCCCTCGGGCAATGCGCGGCAGACACAGACCCGCGATGTCACTGGAGAGGGTCACCCACTTATTATTATTACTATTATTATTATTATTATTATTAAATTATTATTATTATTATTATTATTATTATTATTATTATTATTATTATTATTATTATTATTATTATTATTATTATTATTATTATTATTATTATTATGTGTTCTCCAACCTTTCCCTGAATACTTCAAAGACCAAATTCATGAGTATACCGCGCAAAACATCTATCGTGTCCTTTCCATACTCTGTCTGAATACCGTTTCGTTATGTAAGGTTTATGAGATCAGTGATCTTGGTGTTGTTTTTGATAGCACGTTAAATTTTTCTCCTCACACTAAACGTGCTGCCATGCACGCTATCGTTCTCTCGGCTGTGTTTGCAGAATCTCTCGAGAATTCAGTTCTCTTACAGCCTTCCACAAATTAAACACTGCAATATCTATTCCTCAACTTGAGTATGCATGTGTGATCTGGAATAGAATTGCTAAACCCAGCAGTAACGCCATTGAGCGAATCGAGAAAAAATTCCTAAGCATTTACAACCATCGTTTTGCTAGAAATGACTCTGGATCTTGTTCTAACACTGCTGGATTATTATGATTGCCATCACTTTATTACCAACGAAATTGCGCTGACCTGTTATTTCTTTACAAGCTAGTTCACGGTATGATATCCTGCCCTTTACTTCTCAGTTGCATTAATTTTCGAATTCCGCGTAAGTTAACCAGAGAGAATCGACCATTTCATGTACCTGCCAGCTTCTTCCAACACTCTACCATTCACAGAATTGTTTTGATCCGAGCTTTGCACTGTCTTAACATAGTTTTGCACATTGTACAAATTTTCCCCTTTTCCGTCTTTCAGGAAACCTCCTGCATAGTTGTGTATATTTCACATTATTTTTCACTCCCATTCTATGATTCCCGCGTTGCCTTTTTATTCTTCCTTCTTTGCGTTGATTTCTTTTTGTCTCTGCGTTTTCGCTCTTTTTATTTGATGTCTCTTTCTGAAGGCTGTCTGTATTGTGTTGTTTATTTTATTTTTTTTTATTTCTGCGTGCGCCTGCACTAAGACCTTATGGTTGTTCCCGGGCACATTAAATAAATGATTTATTATTATTATTATTATTATTATTATTATTATTATTATTATTATTATTATTATTATTATTATTATTATTATTATTATTATTATTATTAGACCGGCTGAATTTTGGAAGTATGTGCGCAAA
Source organism: Rhipicephalus appendiculatus (assembly GCA_030522465.1). Classification (NCBI taxonomy): domain Eukaryota; kingdom Metazoa; phylum Arthropoda; class Arachnida; order Ixodida; family Ixodidae; genus Rhipicephalus; species Rhipicephalus appendiculatus. The sequence continues at coordinate 12,938 of JALIZH010011477.1, forward strand.
CGGTCGAGCAAAAGTGGCGAGTCCTTCAGGATACTGGACCCAAATGGAGTAGAAGTTCAAGCCGTTGCTGACTGTTTTGCCATGCATTTTTCATCTGTTTATAAGTCTCCAGCCTCTGTAGCTAGTAACGGTCGACAGGTTAAGGCAGTTGGCACAGCTGATGCTGTGTCACTAGATGAAGACTCCATTTCAGAATGCGTTAAGCGCTTGAAACCATCCTTTTCAGCTGGCCCAGATGGCATCCCCTCTGCCATACTAAAAGCCTATGGCAGTATACTTGTACCTGTATTGACTACCATATTTAATAAGTGTCTGCATGCTTCAACTTCTCCTAGCATGTGGAAAACTGCTCATGTTTTCCCAGTGTTTAAGTCTGGCTGTAAAAGTGACTTCTCGAACTACCGCCCTATTTCCCTTCTTTGTGCCGCATCAAAAATATTTGAGCTTGCTCTTCACAAAATATTGTCTTTTGATGTAAAAAATTCATTGATTGTGAATCAGCATGGGTTTCTCGCTGGCCGCTCAACTGTCACTAATCTTGCCAGTTTCATGATGCAAGTCTCCACGCCTATTTCGCAGAGAGGACAGGTTGACGCTATTTACTGTGACCTTAGCAAAGCTTTTGATGTTGTCAGTCATTCGCTGCTTGTGGATAAACTTGCACACTTTGATGTTGATTCTTCAATTGTGAATCTCCTCCATAGCTATCTTCTTGATAGATCATGTTATGTTGCCGTTAATGGCCAAACGTCCTCTTTGTATAAAGCTACTAGTGGGGTTCCTCAAGGGTCGGTACTGGGCCCACTCCTCTTTTTAATTTATGTTAGTGATGTTTCTTCTGTCATTCGGAATTCTTCTTTCCTTTTGTATGCCGGTGACATAAGGATATTTAAGGAAATTCATTCAGTTATCGATTGTCGCTTGCTGCAATCTCATTTGTGTTCTTTTTTCTGAATGGTGCAGGAGCAATAACCTTTCCCTTAATATTTCAAAAACCAAGGTAATGAGTTTCACTCGAAAAACATCTAGTGTGCCATTTTTATATTCTGTCAATTCTGTGTCGTTGTGTAAGGTATGTGAGATCAATGATCTAGGTGTTCTTTTTGATAGCACCTTACACTTTTCTGCTCACGCTAAGCGTGTTGCTTTGCGGGGTCTTCGCACCCTAGGCTGTGTTTGCAGAATGTCTAGAGAATTCCGTTCTCCTGTGCCCTTCCGAAAATTGTACACTGCGCTCTGTCTTCCTCAACTTGAGTATGCATCTGTGATCTGGAATGGCATTCCTAATTCCAGCAGCAACGCCATTGAGCGAGTCCAGAAAAAATTCCTATGCATTTACAACCATCGTTTCGCTAGAAATGACTCTGGATCTCCTTCTAACGCTGCTGGATTACTATCATTGCCATCACTTTGCTGCCGACGAAATCGCGCTGATCTGTTGTTTCTTTACAAACTTGTGCATGGTATCATATCCTGCCCTGTACTGCTCAACTGTCTTAATTTCCGAATTCCACGTAAGCTCACCAGAGAGAATAGACCTTTTCATGTAACCGCCTGCCTCTGTGAACATTCGACCATTGGCAGGATACAACGTCTTTACAATGCTTACTTTTTGGAGCTCGATGTTTTTCACAGCTCCCAGTCGTTGTTCTGCTCCGAGCTTTGCACTGTACTTACATAGCCTCGTACACTGTTGACATTTTTTTTTGCCTGCGCATAGTTGTATATGTACAATTTTATAACGTTTTTTTATCCCTGATATTTTATTATGAATGCTTGCCTTTGTTTTTTTTTTTTCTGTGCGCCAGTACAAAGACCTCACGGTTGTTCCAGGGCACATTAAATAAACGTTTGATTGATTATTATTATTATTATTGTTATTATTATTATTATTATTATTCGACAGTGAACCACAATCTTACTCTGAAAAAGTGAGTACTTGTCTTATCAGAGGCGTCACTGATGTGAACGAGGCATGATACTGTGGTTATTACACCAAACACACGTTTTTGGAGGAGCCCATGAGTAATCATCATTATCAGCAACAGTATCAACAAAGTGTGCAACCGCGCATTCGCGCTTGTAGGCTTAAGGATCGCAAAAGAAAAAATTCGTCATCCCCTCATTCTCTGGGCGCGCGCCCAGAGAATGAGGGGATGACGTGCACGATGGAGTAGCCCTACTTAGACGGTAGTGCTGTGACGTCGCTCCTCTACGTAGACGACTGTGCTTTGACGTCGCCAGCACTAGCACGTGACACCTCGATAATTATTTGACACGACGTGTAGTTTATGCAATTTGTAGCTTGAATAGACGAATAAAACTTGAGAGCAGTAATAAAACACAAAAACAGAATGTGTGCGTTTTCTTTTTTCATTTTTTTTTTGCGAATCGTAGCGAGATGCGAGACTAATCTACCTCCGTTCCGCATGCGTTCGTGTTCTCGCGCTTTGCGCATCGTGCAGACGCCACCCTTACAACGAAACTAATTTTCTATCACGTTCCAGAGCTCATAAGGCTCATTTATCCTCCCGCGTCTAACTAAATGTTCATGCGGCGCACCGCTTTTCTCGCGTCCGTACAAATGTCGCAGATTTCATGCTCAGTAATAGGTTGAAAGCCAAGTAATCGGCGAGGGCGCATTCAACATAGCTTGCATAGACGAAGCGCATAGAACGCCGCCACAATACCGCTTGCGTTTCGGCGGCTATAGGGCTGGTTCGATCAAGTGATGCGCTCGTGACATTGTGTGCGTATGACGTGTTTGTGCGTATGCGTCATGTCATCCTCCCGCTCACGTGCCGAAGGGGGGCTGGGAAGGCATTTGGCTTGCGAAGGCTACACGGGGCGAGCGCCGAGGTTTTCAAGCTCGCCTCCTCGCATCATGGTTTCGAACCGCCTCAAAACATCGTTTTTTCTCAGCATCTAATAGACCGATTAAAAAAAATTATTGTGGCATGATGCTCTTTATAGGGCGCGCAACCACTTCCAGTGTCTAACTAAAATTCGTTATGTCACCTGGTGAGGGGCCCTTTTAAGGGCTCGTTTTTTCCTTGTTAGACACAATATTATTGAGAGCTAACAGACAATAATGCCAAGGAAAATATCGGGGATGTTATTAGTAATAAATGTAATGCAAATGTGAAGAAAGAAAAGTGGACGAAAAGATACCTTGCCGTGGGCAGGGACCGAACCTGTGACCTTCGGATAACACATCCGATTTTAAGAAAGGGAAAATAGACAACCACCCGTTTGTAGCACGAAGCCACAACAAGGAAATCCATTAGGATTTCTCAGAAAGAAAAGCTTCTTAGTTGCCGAAAAATTCGTCCTGGTCCGGGGTTCGAACCCGGGACCAACGCCTTTCCGGGGCGGTCGCTCTACCAATTGAGCTAACTAGGAAGCTAGCAATTGGCAGCGCGAGGGCGAATTCATCGACAACTCGAAGCACATGGACACAAGTTATGCTCATTTACATTACTTGTGCCCATGTGCTTCGAGTTGTCGATGAATCGCCGTCATCCTACCCTGCAATTAGAAGTGCTCGTCGATTTCATAGGTAAATAAACTCCAATTGATTAGCTTCTTTTTTTCTCGCGGCACATGAAGCTTTCGAGGAGCTTCTCCGAGCAATACGCGCAAATTAAAACTTATGAACACTTATGATACAACCAAAACAATTGTTGCATGGGACAACTGGCCGTGCGGTGATCCGACAAGATAGATTATTTCGCAGCCTATCGCGTTACACTCATTCCATGTGTTACACTCCGCCTTCAGCTACGTTCGACGCCACGCAAAATAGTCGTCCGCCGAGACATTGATCTCATGCAGAAGACGAAGTGAAACGCTACACGGATTACATAACGAAACGGCAACCTGCCAGCCATGCATTCCCACGCGTTTTAGATTTTCCATTCAGAATCTATCCGTTGCCATTCCGTGGCTGACAAGAACATCGTGATAAGCACATAGCCTAAATATATGGACCTGCTTGTGGATTAATCTAGCGAATACGGGTCATCCGGCTGCCTCCACCATCGTTCTTAATTTCCTGCGCAACACGAGTGTGTTCCGCCACAATGACAGTAAGTCTCTTCAACCTACATCACGTCTACGATTACCATCTGCTGTCCAGTAGTTCGTTATATCGCAAGAATAGCAGCAGCGGCACCAAATAATTCCCTCCTTGACTCGAGCGAAGCGTGACAGTCTTGATCGCCGAGAGTTCGACCAACGCCTCCAACAAGAAGGCGTCGTTCGACAGAGCGAGTAGCAGCACCGATCGCGGACGCAGGTCAGAGGCATACATTCAAAGCCCACCTACTGATTTCTCAGTCCCCTCCGACAACGAATAACTGTGCGCTTCACACGGGCAGCAGACAATTTAAAATCGAGGCAACAAATTGAAGAAAAGCGCGCTTTTTCTCAACGCACTAATTGGACATATGACGGCGCTTCATGAAATTCTTATTATACGTGAGGCCATAGGCGTGAGACCCCCCCCCAGCCCAGTCATTTAAAGGGCACGCAAAATTCAGCCCCTTACCTTTCCTGAGTCGCACGTCAGGTTGTAGTGCGCAGGGTAATGGCTACGCATGGCGTTTTGAAAGTTATGGCGAATGGCGACCAATTAGGCACCCCTGATGTTAGTTGCAAATAACTGTTTACCCCGTAAATAACCGGTAAAGCTGGGGACCGATGGCCTTTTTGAGATGCACGTCATCGCTACTCTTTTAATTTCTGTGTCGTTGGTTTCTTCGGACTCGGCGACCGGGGGGGGGGGGGGGGGCACTGCAACACAAACTGCCCCCCCCCCCCCCACCCACTATGGAAATGGAAAATCCTGTGCACGCCTATGCGTGAGGCGTTTATTTTCTGGCATTATAGAGCATGAGTCCACTTCTACGTTTCCTGAGCAAGCACAGCACAGACGGACAGGTGTGACGAAAGTGAGCTTTTTTAGGTGGGAAATACTGCACTGAAGCGCCCCGAACAAATCTTAAAAGTGTACCGTAACACTGCGGGTACCCCATCAGCGCATTCATTGGCGTTGCCTTTGAAGAGGCTCGAAACCCAATCATGACAGCATGACAACAACGTCGCAATGCACACAAGCATATCTTTACGGCCCCGAGCGCGTAAACATGCAGCAAATTCATTTGCGCAGACGTCTGAGAGCCACGGCGTGTCCACAGCAAGTTAAAAGCGCGATATTCATTTCTACGCAGTCGAAAAATACAGACAAGTATACGGCGTCTAGCGAAATGTGGGCGCAAGCATGATGCATCACTTTCTGGAGCACTGCCTTTTCGCTACACGCTCCACGATAGTAAAATTCGAAGAGCGAACGGTGCGGGAACATGACGCATGAACTTCATTCCTCGCTTTCTTATCAAGGAGAGAAAAAGAGGGAGAGGGATGCACCCCCCCTCCTCCCACGCGCACGTTCGACCCCAGCGTGCGCCGAGGCGAGATTACGATGGCAGCGCCCCGACAGTAGCGAGCTGCTGCGGCCTGGGAACTTTTGACCAATACTGTACATTATAATAATATCGTCGAATAATTTACTGATTATCCATCTACCCGCACTTCATGATTGCCTAGATCTATCACTGATAAAGTCTAATCATCACCTCTTAAATACCCTTCTCTTGACACTTTAATAGATAGGTTGAACAGATTTTCACCGAAAATCATTCCTGATTACTAATTATCGATAGCTGCACACTAAAAACAATTCCATGCTGTTATCTGTCTCGGATCGCAATTTCATACATTGAATACCGTATATAGATCCTTGTAAGTTAAAGCCTTCTATTCTACGCTTAAAATGGGTGAATTCGTTATTACAAGTGATTACTTATATCGACAAGGTGCGAATGTGCATTAATACTGCTGAGTAGGTCTCAGTCGCTCTGAGTTCTGGGGAGGTCATTGTAACTTTTAATAATTATCCATACTAATTAAACTAAAATACTTAAAATAAATTAGCTTTGACAATCACTACTGCTATTTACTTACATGCGACGATGATCTAGTATAACTTGTACATATTGCAGTGCGATCTATAAATATGTATATATTATGTAGGTCCATTTATACTGACCGCTTTCACCCATAAGTTGTAAATAAATTGTTATATTCATCAGTACCTTTAATTACTTATAGTCAATGGAGGAAAATTCGTATCAATATCAATGTGTGTTGTTCATTCTTTTTCTTTGAACTGCGAAGCCATATTCTCATTTTTGATTATTTACTTTAATTAACCAAATACTTGTCATTGCTAATTATGAACTAAAGATATCCATAGTATTCATACCCTGCCTAGGTTGAGCAGCTTCAAGAAAAACAACCCTATATAAAAAAGCTGTGAAATTTTCTCGCATTCTGGGGCAACGGAAAGCACTACAAAGCGCTTTCCCTCCTATCAGGTGGTTTCACTGCAATGCATCTTTTTACAAAAGTGCCCGTCGAACCTCAGAAACTTCGTCAACGTCAGCCAAATTTTACAGATACGAACATTGAGTCATGGACATTATGCAATTTCAGTGATTTAAGCAGGTGAAGGCGCATTGTCATTATATAAATTTCTAAACTCTCTCCTATGGAGTTCTACATAGCACATAAAAGTGGTCCTCGAACCCAGAATTTTTATGGGAATAAAGCAAAATTGCTTGCATTGTGAGATAATGGCGCCCAGATTATATACACGGAGTGATTTAAGTGTATATTGTGGCGTTGCACTGTAATTAATGTTTAAAAGTGGTTTCCCATTGAGTGACGCTGCACACTCGGCAGCTACACAAGCGATGGCGCTAGTTGTCGATGTCCAGAATTCCTGGACATGGAATTCCTGGCAACAAAAATATTCTATGTACTGCAATTACTCCTTTGTTCCAGGGCTTATATTCAAAAGTTTCATCGGATATTTGCTACCTTTATTTGGTCATCAAGCTATGAGCCAGTGAGGCGTGACAATGTTTTTAGGCCAGTTTGTGCAGGTGGTCTTGGGTTGGTGCACCTGTTTGTTAGACAATTGGTGTCTCGTTTCTTCTACTTTCGGGACTGTGCTCATCCACTGCTTCGATCATTCTTGCAAGTGAATCTCGCCAACGCCTTGCCAAGTTTAGTGGTGTCTGCTAACTGGGTCTCGCCCCCCTATTTGCAAGGATTCATGCGTGAAGTGTCCGATTCAGTGCGTTTTCTGACAGTAAGATTCTCTAATGATTATTTGTTTTCAAGCTCAAGGAAAGATCTATATAACGATATATTAGATATGTTTTTTCCTACACCATTGACCGCTCTCTATATAATGGACTACCTGGACATGACGTGCTTGTCCGTGTGAAAAAAAATGCCTATTTCGCCAGCGTCCAAAACATTTTTCTTCAAAGTGCACACGAAACGCTACCCGTAAAGGCCTGGTTAAGCAGCAAAGGCATTTTTGCATCTTCAATTAATTGTCGCCTATGCGAGGTTCCAGAAACTATAGAACATTGTTTCATCAGCTGTAAAGACGCCATCCTCTTTTGTGGCGTCCTTCAAAGGGCTTTTAAATAACAAATTAATTTAAATTCTCACAGCCACGCTTCTGCTTGGCATTACATATAAAATAACTTCCTCTGCTTGGAAATGCAATGAAAATAACTTTCATTCTTTACAAACACAAACACACGCATCCTGTGTACAAGCGTCCAATACAACATGTAATATCGCAGTAATATTACGTGGTACAAGCGTACATTGCCATCGGGCGTAAGAAGATGTGAATATCATAACTACGATGTGGTTCAAAGCCGTCCACCCATTACAAAAAGTCACAGTTTCGCCACAAGGCGAAGCAATGAATGCGATAGCAACAAATTGGAATGTCAAGCGACGAATGGCAAGCAGGTCGAAACGTGCAGCGCGCTGCTCACGCACAGATGACGCACGAAATCAACACGCACAGGACGAGAGAGGACTGACAACGTTCACAGCTCGACACCTAACGCGCTGCTCAAACAAAAACGACGCACGAAACGTATTCACAGGTACAGACGAGCGCGAACTAACAAGTGTCACAGTTGTTACTTCGCTGTGTTTGGAAAGCGTGTTCTTTTCGCAAACGGGAGGACTGCAGCGAGTGATGTGAGCTTCGCGCGCCCGGTAACTACAACGCTATCGTTCCGGCGAAAGCCCCGTTCTCCGCCACCGCGAGATAAGCGCGCGCGCGCACGGGCATCTCATTTTGTTCTCTCTCTCTCTCTCTCTCTGAAGTGTGGTGCAGTTTGGTGCGGTGCATTCTTGCGACCATGTTCAAGATTGTGGCTAGTATGATCTCCAAGCAATCTGCATTGCCAGTAGCCGTTTCATGTTTACGTGTACTCTTGATTGCGGGAGAGGCAGCCATTTTTCACGCTTCGCGGTTTGCCAGTGTCCTGCGCAGCGTTCAAGTAATCTGCGGATTGTCTTGTTGGGAAAGGTTGATTACTAATAAATTCAGGCGAAATAAAGGTATCCCTCACTTGAGCTCAAAACTCTTAAATAATGAAAGATACACTCACATATCAGATCTTCCCGTTTATTCGGTGCTATTCAGAGGACGACGTCATAAGACTAGATAAAAAATATTTGCGGTAGAAGCGCGTCACTTGAAGCGTTGTTTTCGATAGCAGCTTCGAAGTATCGCTTGCGCGGCGGCGGGCTCGGACGACGGGCAGCCGTGTGTGTCTTCTGGAGGGGCCTCTCGTCCAGCAGAATCTTTCGCATAGCCGCACCGACGGCATCCTGAGGCGCCACAGTCGCGACCTCGTCGCCGCGGCGCTCGTTGCCAAATGCCCTGGCTCCGAAGGCTGTGTCGCCCACGACGTAGAAGGCCCAGAAACAGAGCGCCGATATGCCCAGCAGAGCGAGGCTGAGGAATATGACGTGGGCGCACGTGCGGTACCCTTCGTCCGAGTAAAGAAAGCCGTCCCGGCTGAAGCCCTGTTTGCTCAATGGGTATCGCATCTCATCGGCGATTGCGGCGGGATCCGACGAAGGTGTCGTAGCCTGCACAGCCACTGAGTGTCGCGGAACCCGATAATAACCGCTGGAGCCACGTGACCTGTTTGTCTCGTCGCAAATCAGTGCCTCAGTCAACGACAGACGCTTCGACGTTGGACTGCTACCAGATGTTCTCACTGGAGAGCTGTACGCTGTCTCTTCCCGTGATCGTTTGAATGAAGAGGCGGTTACCGACAGTCGGTTGTTCGATAAACGAATAGTACGCCATTTTCCTGGCAGAGACGTTCTCCGAACTTCGTTAAACGCTGCTGCCCTGCCCAATGCATCTGCAGCGCGGACGGTTCGTCCGCTAGTCTCGGTGATCGCCGGTTCGGTGTGAAACGGTAAACTGGGCTGTGTCACTGACGTGACCTTTAAACGGCCGGTTCGTCTGCTTTTGACGTTTTCGGTGTCAACGAGTCTTTGAGACGCAGGAAGAGTCGATTGCCCGGCATGGTGCACGTCGGTAAGCACTGAGGTGGACGCAGAATTCCTTCTTAAAGATGGCCCACATGACGGTACAATGATCGCAGGAACTGATGAAGTCCTCCTCGGCTTCCTGTCCGTCGCCACCGAAGGACGGAAGCGAGCTGCGCTCAGTGCAGTTTGGGAGACGTGGTAGCTTGTGCGAGGAAGGTCAACGCTCTGTGGAAAAGGAGCTGCAAGGCGGCGGATGGCAGCCATGATGTTCAGCCACGAAAGCCACAGCAGTCTTCTTCTTCTGTATTGCGCACATTTTTTTGGTTGGAACCTGGTCGGACGGCACAACCCACTACGGGGTACTGGTCATGAATCATGTGGAAGTGGAAGTCGCGGAAAGAATTCGGAGGACGCTTGAGGTTTGATTTCAAGTGTAAAATGCGGTATTGTAATCGGGCCCCATGCGCATAGCCTTCTGAAAATCTTTTTAACCTGGCTTCGGTTCCAGTTGGATGTCTCAACCGCATAGGTCGGCACTTTAAGGGAGTACTCACTCAAACTCACTCACCACAATTTTTTCAGCCTTCGCACTCACTCACGTTCACACTCACGTCCACTCACACTCATGAGTACTCACTCACGTTCACACTCACGACCATTCACATGCATGAGTACTCACTCATACTCAACTCACCACGTTCAAATGAGTGTGAGTGAGTGTGAGTTGAGTGCACTCATGAGTGAGTGTGCCGAGCTCCATAGGTCGGCACTTTAAGGGAGTACTCACTCAAACTCACTCACCACAATTTTTTTCAGCCTTCGCACTCACTCACGTTCACACTCACGTCCACTCACACTCATGAGTATCACTCACGTTCACACTCACGACCACTCACACGCATGAGTACTCACTCATACTCAACTCACCACGTTCAAATGAGTGTGAGTGAGTGTGAGTTGAGTGCACTCATGAGTGAGTGTGCCGAGCTATGATACCAACTGAGGTATGCCGCTACATATATAATGTGACTTACGGCGAATGAATCATAAGCCTTACGACGTTAGCCTCTTTCATGCCCAGTTGTTTGTTTGTTACTCTCTTGATTAGCCTTATTGCGTTGGTGACTTTGGTTATTAGCCTCCCTGACGGTTTCGCCGTTAGTGCCCTTGCACTCGATGATGAGTCCAAGGACCCTGATTTGTTCCACCATAGGAATAGTTCTGCTGTTTTAGGGGCGAAGCTCCTAAGTGTGGGTCTGTCCCTCCTCTGTAGTTGTCGTAGTAGTAGTAGGTAGGTAGGTAGATAGCCACGTATAGTGGAATGTACCCACTCCACGTGATAAAGATGACGATGACGCAGTATAGTGGAATGTACCCACTACACGTGATAACGATGAAGTATAAGCGCGTTCCAGTATAGTGGAATGTACCCACTACACGTGATAACGATGACGATGAAGCTGATGACCATGAAGTATAAGCGCGTTCCAGACCACACATTCTCTTTCTGCCATGGATGAAAACGATCGAGCTTCGCCCTCTCATCATCATGCACTTCGTGGATATGGCGTTTTGGTGTGAATTTGGATTTCTTCGTAAGCACGGTCCCGACTGTATCCCTTGGGTGGTCTGCCTGTGAGCGTGGGTCGATAGAGGAGGAGTTCGGGAGTTCGGATTTATCCGGCGAGCGCTCGAGGCCAGTACCTTCAAGATACTCCTTGATAGTGGCGACGATCTCCTGGAGCCTCTGCTCTATCTCTCCGTCGCTACCTTCACACGCCCAGATGGTGATGTCATCTGCATATACGGAATGATGTATTTCGTATATAGAGCTGAGCCGTGCCGGGGAGTCCTATCATTATGAGGTTGAACGGCATTGGCGATATTTATTTATTAGATGTGAAGCATCTTATGGCGAAGCTTAATCCGGTGGTGGTGGTGGTGGTGTGCCGGCGTGACCACATTTACTGCGCATGCGCAAACCTTTAAAAAAATAAAAATAAAAAAACCTCCTCTCCCCCTCTCTCTCCTCTAGGCATCCCTCCCCCGCGGCAACCACACCCTCACTGCGCATGCACCTCCCCCTCCTCTCTCCCCTCCCCACGTTCCCCCCCTCTCTCCTCTAGGCATCCCCTGCCCGCGGCGTCCACACTCCCACTGCGCATGCGCGTCCCCCCTCTCTCTCCTCTCCTACGCTCCCCCCCCTATCTCGCCTCGCGACGCCGACGCAGGCAGCGTGTGCTAGCGAGTTTCTTGGTTGAAAAAACCGACTGCTCGCGCTGCACAACCGTTCACTGGCCACCCCGTATATATGGCAATGGATCTTGACCTCCAAGGTGGTGCCGGTGGGAGATTTCTCCTGTGCGTTGTTGAACAATAAAAATTCGCAGCGTGCGCGTTAACTAAAAGCGGACTGCGGGTCTCTGTGTCCATTCGGAGTCTTCTGTCTCTCATTGCCCATTAGCAGCGATTGGCATGTTCCAGTAGGAAACACCGCTCCATCACTGCGTGCTTTGCGCCTCCCCAGTTTTCTGTCCTGCGCAACGCTGCGATGAGCACCAGCGTCAACGCCACCGCCAATGTAAGCGTTAGCGCCCGCTGCTTCACATCTACACATTGTTCCCTTTAGCGGGAGATGGTGCAATTTTTTATTTATTTGAAATTCCTTACAGGCCTGTTGAGAATTGTGTAAGGGGCGGCTCTAAAATAACATCAATCAGCACAAAATAAAAAGCTGTCAACCACCAGAAAGAAACGATAAACACTTCATACATAATACGTACATAATGCATAATACATACTGACTAAATACATGATACATAATATTGACACAATTTATACAACTTTATCCTTTTTGGGGCGAAGCTCCTTAGGGTGTGGGT